>JAOXJP010224895.1:0-11633 GCA_025762735.1 Platanus orientalis | reverse complement strand
ATTATCATTTACAACTTTGCTCCTAATTAAACAAGTACAATAAAAAAGAAGCAAAACTAATCTACAACACCATAATTCATGCAACATGCACTTATTCTCTCAAACTAAAATACTCAAACTCTGATTTTACGTATAAGCTCCTCCAAAATCAGAAAATGACCAATATACCCCTAATAAGAAAAAAATTCAAAAAAATCTAAAAAAATTATAAAAAATAAGAAATAACTCCTAGAATTGAAATAAGAGCCTAAAAAATATGCCATGATGATGATGCCCTCATGTGGACCCACCCACATGGACATGTGGACCTCATATGCCTAAAAAAATGTGTCATACTCAAATCAACTCAGAATCACTTTCTGATCTAAGCGATAGACTCCAAATAATCCTTGGTCCATGTATAGGTTCTAGAAAACTCTCCTCCGATACTGATACACTCTAAGCTTGCCACGTGGTAAGATGTCCTCACCAACTCCCTGCCACTGAGAAGAATTCACCTTTGGCGAAATAAAATTTTGATGTCGCTCTAGAATATCTAGATCAATCTACTAGAACTCATCGTGCGTCAACCAAGAATTGTAAATCAAGGGCCTATCCTTCCACTTGACAAGATAGCGCTGAAAGCGACCATGTCAAGTGAAAACTACCTCTCACTGTTGTCTCACATGTAGCACTAGTGGCAATGGTGGAATAGGTGGGGTATGTTATACTGGATCTATATTTGGGTCTGTAAAAGGATCTGAGAAAGGGGACATAGTAGAACGGTACGAGACTAGGTTTTCAACATTAAATGTCAAACTAATCCCTAAGTCAATAGGCAAATCAATAATATATGCATTTGGTCCTACTCTTTTCAAAATCTTATAAGGCCCTGAGCTATGTGCATGTAGCTTCTTGGCAACTCCCGACTGGAATCGCTTAGGCCTAAGTTGTACCATCACTTGATCTCCCTCCTGAAACTCTCGATGCACTCGATGAGAATCAGTTGACCGTTTATAGCGTTCTTTGCTTAAAATAATCTTCTTATAAATCTCTTCATGCAATGAATGAATATGTTGTGCAAATGATGATGCAAACTCAGAAGGCCTACGAGTAGCCAAAATGGGAATGAGGTCAATAGGTGCCCTAGGTTTATAACCAATAACAATCTCAAATGGACTCATACATGTGGTCCTATTGACAGAACTATTGTAAGCAAACTCAGTAGTAGACAAGATGGTATCCCAAGACCTAATATGCTCTCCTACCAAACAACGCATGAGATTACCCAAATTCCTGTTCACAACCTCAGTTTGTCCATCAGTCTGAGGATGATAAGCAAATGAGAACTTCAGCTTAGTTCTCATGAGTTTCCACAGGTTCTTCCAAAAATAGCTAACAAACTTAACATTTCTATCAGACACTATGGATTGTGGCAAACCATGCAATTTGACAACCTCATCAAAGAATAATTTGGCTATCTTAGATGCATTCGAGGTTTTATAAAATGGGTCATTTTGAAAAAATGGTCCATTACCACAAAGATGGAATCGTGTTTCCTAAATGTCATAGGTAAGCCTAGCACAAAATCCATGCTCACATCCTGCCAAAGAGTGTGAGAAACTGGCAAAGGAGTATACAACCCAGATGGTTGTTTTTGTTGCTTTGCTATTTGACAAGTATGACATTGCTCAACTATTTTGGCCACATCCCTTTTCAAGCTTGAACAGTTGAATCTATCATCAACCAGAGCAATGGTCTTATCACGGTTAAAATGGTCTCCCATGCTTCCTACATATAACTCCCACACTAGGAAGTCACACACTGAAGTGAGGGGAATACACAAAAGAGCACCTTTAAAGAGATACCCATCTTGTAAAATATGATCATGAATACTCACTGATAGTTCATTCTTTAAGGAGGTATAGATGTCCTCGAAGTCTGGGCAGGTTTCATACTCCTCTTTCAACCTTTCGAACCCAATCACTTTCACATACATAGAATGTAGTAAGGCTATCTTTCGACTTAAGGCATTTATTGCCTTATTTTCCACACCAGCCCTATGTTTGAGTATAAAGGTGTACGCCTGAAGAAACTCAACCCACTTGGCGTGCCTTGAGTTAAGCTTCTTCTGGGAACCTAAATATCTCAGAGCCTCGTGATCAAAAAACAAGATGAATTTTTGCGGTAATAGATAATGTCTCCAATACTTTAAAACTTGTACCACTGCATAGAACTCCTTGTCATAGGTGGAGTACTTCTGTTTAGTGTCATTCAGTTTCTTACTAAAGTAAGCAATTGGATGGCCTTTTTGGCTCAAAACTCCTCCTATACCAACACTAGATGTGTCACATGCCACTTCAAAGACTTTAGAAAAGTCTGGTAGGCGCATAATAGGAGCAGAAATCATCCTAGACTTTATCTCCTTGAAAGCCTTTGTTGCAACTTTAGTCCAATTGAACTCCCCTTTCTTGATGCAATCAGTAATGGGAGCCATAACAAAACTAAATCCTCAAATGAACCATCTATAAAAGGTAGAAAGACCATGAAAACTATGCACCTCATGAATATTCTTAGGTGCTTACTACTCAACTATAGCTTTGACCTTGTCAAGGTTGGCAGACATTCCTTCAACTAACACCACAAACCCTGAGAAGATTACTTGAGAAGTTATGAAAGCACACTTCTTCAGGTTTACGTATAATTTCTCTTTCCTCAGGAGATGACACACCTTTCTCAGGTGTTCCAGATGTTGTTCTTTAGTGGTACTATAGATCAATATATCATCAAAATACACCACTAGGAACTTTCCCATGAATGATCTCAGAACTTGAGTCATAATCCTCATGAACGTGCTAGGAGCATTAGACAGTCGAAAAGGCATGACCAACCACTCATATAGCCCATATTTTATCTTGAAGGCGGTCTTCCACTCATCACCAGGTCATATGCGAATCTGGTGGTAGCCACTCTTAAGATCTATCTTTGAAAAGATAGTAGCACCAACCATCATGTTTAGCAAGTCATCTAACATTAGGATGGAAAACCTATAACATACTGTGATTTTATTGATTGCCCTACTATCCACACACATTCACCATGATCCATCCTTCTTAGGTGTGAGGAGTACAGGCACGACACATGGGCTCATATTCTCCATAATGAATCCCTGATGAAGTAGCTCATCTACTTGCTGTTTAAGCTTAGCATGCTTAGGAGGATTCATTATGTAATGAGGTAGATTGGGTAGCGTAGATCCTAGGACTAAGTCAATTGTGTGTTGTATGTCAAACATAAGTGGAAGATCATCAAGTAAATCCTCAGGGAACATATCACTAAACTCCTTTCAAATAGTCTCTACCTCTAGAAAGTGCTTAACAATAGAGTTGGGATAAGATTCTTTAGCAATCACAACAAATACCATAGTTTCATCCTTGTTCTATTGATCAAACTCTTTCAAGCCAATGATATGAAGGGCCTTAGTCTTATTATCCTTGACACTCTTACCCTTATCTACTTGTTTCTTCACCTCAGGCTCATCCTTTGGTGCTCTAGGAACCAATATGATTTTCTTGCCCTTGAACTCAAATACACATGTATTGGATTTTCCATACAATGTGACATCTACATCATACAGTCAAGGTCATCCCAGTATGAGGTGTCCAACATCCATGGAGATCACATCACACCAAACAGTGTCCTATAAAAGTATAACTCTATAGGCACTTGACACCTCTAGGATACTGGGATCGATGTTGCATTAACCTATGCAACCTTCTAGGGACGAGGATGGGGCTTTGGTGTGAGTTCAAGCTTCTTTAAAGTGCTAGTGGACACCACATTAGTGCAACTTCCCCTATCAATGATAAGCTTATAGGTTTTCTCACCAAACTTGGCATAAGTATGAAAAATGTTAGTCCTACCCCAATTAGATCAGATGCTAAGGAGTTCACCATCAGGTTGAATACCTTAAAACCTTGATATCTAAAACTGAGAATTTCATGAAAGGTACCAATCTTCAAGAGCCAATGCATGAGCGTGGCCAAGCAGTTACCCAATGAGAGGGCATGGTAGAGGTAAAGATACCCAAGCGCATCATGATACCAATCATGACGATATTGTGATGAGGTCGGTTAGGGTGGATTCCCCTACCTTTGATGGTCATCTAGACCCTAGAGTGTTCCTAGATTGGGTGGCCGACATGGACCTTTTTTTGAATGGTACATGTTAGAAGGTTGTAGAGTCTGATTCGGCAAGATAAAGTTGGTTGGATAAGTAAAGCTTTATTGGACCACAATAAAGCACCAACTTCAAGCTATACGAGAAGATCCCATTGTATATTGGGATAAGATAAAGAAGAAACTTAAGAAAAAATATCTCTCTCCATCGCATCGAGCTCGACTTCTAGATTAGTAGTAGCCCCTATGCCAAGGAAGCATGTCTATCATTGACTACATTGCATTCTTTGACAAGTTTATGATAAGATTGATGTCAGGGAGGATCCATCTATCACATTATCTATATTTCGGATGGGACTCTGACCTGAAATCCAAAAGGAGTTGATTCCCCACAATATTATCACCTTAGAGGAAGCCTATCGAATGGTGTAAGAGTTAGAGAGGTACTTAAGACCACAGGCCCCCAAAGACTTTTGATACTCATCATAGTAACTCTAGACTTGGTGGAAGCCTTCTAGAGACTAATTGAGTAATTCTAAACCCTACGTGTGGTGAGAAGAGTTGCAAGATCATCATAGATAGTGGAAGTTTCACCAATGTGGTGTTTGTTAGTACTCTACAGTGTCTGCAACTCTCACAAATTCCCCACCCTCATACATATAGAGTGGCATGGGTTGACACATCATGCATCCCAGTTTCCCATAGGTGTCAGGTTCCTATAGAGTTTTCCTTGTATAAAGACACCTTATGGTGTAATGTTGTGCCTATGGATGTGAGACACATCATATTAGGTAGACCTTGATTATATGACATGGATGTAACACTATTTGGTCATTCAAAATCATGTACATTTACAATTTAGAGCAAGAAGATCAAGCTGAATCCATTTCTACCTAAGTCAAACCCCAAGACTAAGCGTAAGGTAAGTTAGGACCAGAGTGTCAAAGACATAAAGACAAAAGCCCTACATATAATCAACTCGAAAGAGTTGGAGTGAGAGGGTCAAAGAGGACATTGTTTTCACTTTAGTGAGTAAAGAGGATACCCCTGACTCTATTTTTAAGTGTCCTCTTGAGGTAGGACCAGTCTTGAGAGAGTTTCAGGATATGTTTCGTGAGATTTTGTAGATGAGCTCCCACCTATGCGTGACATCCAACACGCCATAGATATAGTTCTTGGGGAAACATTGCCAAATTTATTTCTTTACTGCATGAATCCCATAGAGCATGCAGAGTTAAAGAAGCAATTAGATGAGCTTATATGAAAGGGATTCATTAAGGAGAGTATGAGCCCTTGTGTCGTACCTGCACTCCTCGCAACCAAGAAGGATGGATCCTAGGTAATGTATGTGGATATCATGACAATAAAAAAAATCACAGTTAGGTGCAAGTTTCTTATCCCTAAACTAGATGTCATGCTAGATATGATGGTTGATGCCACTATCTTTTCCAAGGTTGATCTTCAAAATGGTTACCACCAAATTCATATCCATCTAGGTGACGAATGGAAAAATGTGTTCAATACGAAGGTTGGGCTTTATAAGTGGCTTGTCATTTGGTTTGGGCTTTTAAATGCACCCAGCACTTTCAATAGGGTAATGAAATATGTGTTAAATCCATTTATTGACAAGTTCTTAGTGGTTTACTTTGATGATATTCTGATTTATAGCCACGATAAAGAACATTGGTCACTTGAGGAAAGTTTGTGAGCTCCTAAAAAGGAGAAGTTATATACAAATTTGAAGAAGTGTTCCTTCATGTCATTCCAAGTATTATTGTTGGGGTTTGTCGTATTTGCTAAAAGGATGTTTGTGGATCCCAAAAAGGTTTGATCTATGGTTGAGTGGCTTGAGCCAAAGAACATTCAATAGGTTTATAGTTTTCATGGTTTAGCTACTTTCTATTGGCGATTCATCCGTGGATTTAGTATTGTGATGTCCCCTATTACTGATTGCATTCAAAAAAAGGAAAGTTTCATTAGACTAATGGGGCATTGAAAGCTCTTAATGAGATTACGTCAAGGATGACCAACGCTTCTATCATGTACTTTCTAAACTTTTTCAAATTCTTTGAGGTAGTGTGATGCAACTATGGTCGAAATAAGAAGAGTATTGAGTCAAGGGGAACATCCAGTGGCTTATTTTAGTGAGAAATTAAATGAGGCTAGAAAAATGTACTCTAACTAAGACAAGGAGTTTCATGTGATAGTTTAGGCATTGAGGTACTAAAGACATTATTTACTGTTGTAAGAGTTTGTACTCTCTTCCGACCACGAGGCTCTGAGATACCTTGACTCTCAAAAGAAACTAAACCAAAGAAATGCAAAGTGGGTTGAGTTTCTTCAATAGTAGACATTTGTACTCAAACACAAGGCTGGGGTAGAGAATAAGACTGTAGAGACTTTGAGCCTCAAAATTTCCTTGTTGTAAACAATGAGCATCATTTTGATAGGGTTTGAGAAATTAAAAGAAAATTATGTGACATGCCTAAATTTCAAAGAAGTGAATGCTTCTTTATTGAGCAACCAGTCTAGGAGCTACAATGATTTTATTCTACAAGATGGGTACCATTTTAGAGGTACTTGACTTTGCATTTCCCCCACCTCAGTACGAGATTTCTTGGTTTGGGAATTGAATGTAGGTGGTATTGTCAGACATTTCGGCAGAGACAAAACCATTGCCCTTTTGAACAATCGATTATATTGACCAAGTCTTAAAAGAGATGTTATCAAAATAGTAGAGCAATGTCGTACTTGTCATCAACTGGCAAATCAAAGGAAACAAAATGCCAAATTGTACATGCCTTTGGTAGTTCTTCACATTCCTTGGCAGGATGTGAACATGGATTTTGTGCTAGGATTACCGAGGACCCCTAGGAAGCACAATTCTATCTTTGTAGTAGTATACTGCTTCTCCTTGATGGCCCACTTCATACCATGTGTGAAAACCTCTAATGCTTGTAGAATTGCTAGATTATTCTTTAATGAGGTTTTTTTACTACATGGTGTGCCCAAATCCATTGTGTTTGAAAGAGATGTTAAATTTATCAGTTACTTTTGGAAGACATTGTGGCATATGTTGGGAACAAAGCTGTAATTTTCATCGACGTATGACCCTCAGGCTAATGGTTAGAAAGAAATGGTGAATAGGAGTTTAGGGAATTTTCTGTGTTATCTTATTGGTGATCACCTCAAGTCGTGGGATTTAGTCTTATATATAACTGAGTTTGCATACAACAATTTAGTCAATAGGACCAGAGGCATGAGTCCATTTGATATTATCACTGTGTTTACCCTATTTTTAAAAACTGACCATTGTTTAAGGGACACATGGCTAGGGCCTTCCTAAAACAGGTAAAAGTTGACGTGACTAAAGGAGACAAAGGAATCCATAACCACTCGATACTAAAAGGATAACCGTCAGATCCGACTAAGGAAGAAACAAATCATAATGGATGACATGCGGTAGTGGGCAACGAAGGTATTGAAGCGAAGTGGTGGCTGATGTGGCCACGAGCATCAAAGGTCATTGAGTAACCATATGGGAGTCTATATAAACATAAGAGATATGAGAAAAAAAGATACATAATCATATCTCAACAGTCTTTTCATTTATCTAGGAGTAGGTGTAGCATAAATTAGGAGTAACATTAATTGTTAGCACTATTAGTAGAAATCTCTTTCCAAACTCTCCAATTGTCGATCGAGTCCCATCATAGCAAGACAACATGAACGAAAGAGAATGGTAAGTGTACGAAATCTTTGTATTTGTATTTTTTTACAATTATAATATCATTTTTCATGTATCTTTTTATCTCTTCTCATTTAATGCAAAAATCCTCTTAATTGAGGCAATGAGGGAACCCAGATATATGTTGAGTCACAGTAGTTGAACCCAGGTCAACTAGAAAATATAAATTTCTTTCAACATACTAGTTACAAGTCTAGGGCACCTATTGACCTCATGCATATGTCAGCTACACACAAACCATCTGAGTAGTATCTTCATTCGTACAACATATTTATTCCTTCCATGACAAGATAGAGAGAAGGATTACACTTAATAATGAGAGGTATAAAGGATCGGATGGTTCTCGTCATGTTCAATGAGAGTTTTAGGAGGGATATTTTGTGATGATCTGACTTATACCTCAGTGAATCCAGCCTAGAGTCACAAAGAAACTACATACTTGTAGTTATGGACCTTATAAGATACTTAAACAAGTTGGGCCTAATGCGTATGTGATTGAACTTCCCTTAAACTTAGGGATCAACTCAATGTTCAATGTTGAAGATTTTGTTCTCTTTCACAGTCCAACCTTTCCCCTTCTTGACCCCTTCAGACTAGCAAACTCCACTCACCCAGTTTCCTTAAACTACACCTCCACTTCCACTGTTAGCACATAGAAAATAGGTGATAGAGGGTATCCTGGATGAGCATATGGTTTTCTCGAGGCAAGGTGACTACCAAAAGTATATTGTCAAGTGGAAAGATAGGCTCGAGATTGACAACACTTGGTTAACACAAGAGGACCTGTAGAGACTGGATCTAGATATACTCAAAAGGTACTATATATAGTTTTATTTCGTAAGAGGCGAATTCTTCTCAGACATGGGGATTTGATGAGGACATCAAAGCCATAGTTATTAAACCCGAACTAGACCGGTCGGTCAAACCAATAACCTGATGACCTGGGTCTTCAACCCATTTGGGTTTCTATTTAGATCATTTTTTATCGAACCACCCAACCCGACCGGTCTGACCATCTTTTAAACCTGGGTATCTAAAAAAAGGACAAAAACACATACCAACAAGAGTTGAACTCATGTCACTAAATTCAAACTCTAATGTCCTTACCACTAGACCATGAAACCATCTTTTGCTTGATACCTGTCATTAAAAGTAATGTTTTAAACAAACCTTCATTTTTGTCATTCATATTTATGTATTATTTTTTGTTTATTTACATTATATTTTAGAAAATAAGTGATGTATAATTGTTATATTATTTTTCCCACTTGTTTTCATACTTATTTAATATTTTACATTTTTATAAAATATTTTTATTTTTTAATTAACCCTGTGGTTTGACTAGTGACCCATCGGTTAAACCACTGACCCAATGACCCAAGTTCTTAGCCGGGTCAATGTCCGGTCCAGGTTTAATAACTATGATCAAAGACACACCCCGTAAGATGTACAGTAGCGGAGGAGGATCAGGCCTTCTTCATTGTGGCTCAAGTAGCTCAGGCTGTGTGGGGCCACACACTAGCCTATATGGGGTCCACTTGAGGAATTTCTTGGAGGGTTGCTTAGATAGCATAGTTAGACCTATTTTTGTGTTTTATTTGAACCATTAGACATTGTTTTGTTAATGTGTAGTGGTGTTATATTTAATTTGTGTGAGAGACCTAAGGGTAAATATCATTTTTGTTTTTTGGCATTTATATAGGAGGGAGGCTAAGGTATCACTATAAGAGAAGACCCTATTATTTTAAAATTTTATGAAGATTTTGATGAGAAATGCTATTGACGGCTGCTGCTATTTAACCATCTGGCGATTAGAGATCTAGGAGATTCCCTAGGTCGGTGTAAGCTTGGTGAGAGGCCAAGGTCATCGAATTCTCTTCGGATCAAGTAGGTATTCTTTTGCTCCTTTTTATTATTGTGTTATAATGGTTGTGAGGTTTTAAAGGGCTGATTCGCTACTGGTTCTTCAACAACCTACAGTCTATTCCCTAATCGACATCCTTGGATCCTATATTGCTTCATCTTAGTGGTTGATGTCATCAAAAATACAAACTTAGGTTGTTATTTTTTTATACTCTGATTTTCTAATATCCCAATTCATCTTGGGATCATTAAATCAGATTTTTTTGGGCTTTATTATCAAATCTCATAACCAACACTCTGTTAACACCCTGCACAATTTTTTGGGCATTCCATAGCCCATGACCAAGACTAAAGAAGCCTAGAACCTGCCCCATTAATCTTATCATTCTGTTGAATCAAGGGCTTGAGTTTCCCCTCTAATTCTTTGTAAAACCCAAACCTTGCATGACCCCTATTGATCCATATACCTACTGTTTGCATATTGTACCTACTGGTTGTCATATTTAGAATTTGTTGTTTAAACTCTTATTTTAATAATAATGATCCCTTACATAGGACTTGAGTTGGTTCTCAATTTTGATCGGGTTTTATATATGTTTATTTCTGAAATTTCTGTTTATGTAATTTTATGGGAATCTTAACTGCTAGCATGAGTGTAATTGGACCTAAACTGAATTCCTATAATGAGACTCAAGTGAATGCCCCTGATGAATAGTAATCTGGTTTATTCCAATTATTATTTTGTATAATCTCCTAGAATCTTTTTTCTTTACATATTGCTTGCATGCATCCAGCATTAGAATGTACACTTTAGAGACCTACGCTCAGGTTGATATTACACTGAGTTGAGATGTTTTCTAATATTTTCTTTTAATATTTAAAATTCTTCTAGGAAGGTTATTTCTCTAGAAAAACTTTTGCTACAGTATCTTTCATAAACATTTTTTGTAGCTACTTGAGTAGTTTATGATAACCACCTATCAGATAAATTCTAAAGTTTGTTTGTATAATTTTCAAACTCAAGTTTTCTGTTATCACCTAACATTTCTTTCTACTTTAGTCAAAGTGACATTAATATTACTAGCTCATCAGATTTTGAATTTGTAACATATTATGGCAAAATTTATTTGTCCAGTTCCAACATCATTTGTAGTTGTTGAATTAGTTCAATTATTCTTCGGACACAATAGTAGAATTTACTTCTATCACAAACTATGGTAGAATCACTTTTTAATATTTTTACCTCGTACATTACTATTTCAACAGCTTTATAAATTATATGCAACTTTTAGCTCTTTTTTTTTTTCGTACTATGAGATTAGCCTTATTTTACCATCTCATTGGTTTTGTATGATTTTTCCATATTAAGGCTTATATTCGATAACTATTGAATTTCATAATTCAACTCAATATCTTATTATTATATTTTATTTATTTATTTACAGTTTACAATCCACTATCAACTTTATATTTGTAATTACTTTTTTTTTTGTACAAATCTGTATGGATTTTGGTAGCTTTTTTTAGATTTCTAAAATAGAATCCCATATTTGTTATTATTTATTTATTTATATAAATACCTTCATATTGTGTGTGTGTGTGTGTGTACTAGGCGGGAGCAACGTGCAAAGCACGTTTGCTTAGTTTTATGAAATTGTTATTTATAAAAAATAATATATCTTTTATAAAAATGATCGTAGTTCTCTTTGTTGTTGGTTGTTCAGTTCTTCTTCAAGTCTATCTCTGTAGGTTTTTTTTTTTCTTTTCAGAAATGGTTTATTTTGTTTGTTTTTTTGGTTTATCGATTGATGTTATAAACATGTTCAGATCTTTGTTTTTCTTTTTTGGTTTATCGATTGATGTTT
>JAOXJP010224864.1:0-11635 GCA_025762735.1 Platanus orientalis | reverse complement strand
ATGCAATTGACAAGGTTAGCCCTCGTGGTGAGTTGTCATTCTCATCACTTGATATAGCTATTGATGTTAAAGAAGGATGGGAAATATACATTATAAATCCAAAGAAAATGAATGTTGAATTCAAGAAAGCAAGAGTCTTGATGATTGATAAGAAGACACATTATTCTAAAAATCGAGGGTGAGTTTCCACTCACCTGGGGTGATTGATGCAGGCCAAATGTTGACAACTAAGGAAGGTAGGACCCATATAACAAAATTCAAAATTAGAAAATGATGTTTTATTAGAATTCTTAGATTTTGTTTATTTTATTTCTTTTTTTTGGTGTTTTATTTTATTAGGATTCTAATATATTTGATTAGGAGAAGAAGATATATTTGATTTTAAAAATTTAGGAAAGTAGCTAATTTAGATAAGGCAGGATTGTAGGTTATTTAAAAGGGGTCTTTCTTTGTAATTAAGAATCTAACTTTTGAAGAAATTGAAATTAAAGAAATTTGTTCCACATATTTGTGGATTTCTCTTGTAACATTTTGGGATTGGTTGAGTCTCTCCCACTAAAACATGTGCTTCATCTTCATCTCTTTTTTCTTATTCAGATTTTCAAGGTTTTGAGTTCAAGTTGGCTTCATCTCCCACCCGGGGTGATTGATGTAGGCCACGTATTGGATGACTAAGGATGGTGGGGACCACTAAATTTGTTTACTAAATAAGTTTTCTTTAGATTTTGTTCCAGTGTTTTATTTTAATAGGATTCTAGAATACCAAGTTTCATTAGAAGTAGACATTTTCTATTACCAAGATTTAGGAAAGTTTCTATATTTGGATAAAATAGGGCATTGGGCTATAAATAGGGGTTTTTTCTTTATAATTGTCAATCTACCTTTTGAAGATATGGAAATTATAAAAAATTGTTCCACATTTTTATGGTTTTCTCTTGTAACGTCTCGGAATTGGTTGAGTCTCTCCCACCAAAATGTGTACTTCATTTTCATTTTTCTTTTCTTGTTCAAAATTTTTAGGGTTTTGAGTTTGATATGACATTAGTTGGTATTAGAGAAAGTTCCATGGCTTACCCATGATGGAAAAAGCTTGAAAAAAATGAGGAGACAAATTGAAGAGCTTACCTAGCACATCGTGCTTCTCAAAGGCCGAACTCTAGAAGAATATGAGTAGGAGGAGGTGTTCAAAAATCCATTTCATACACGTGTTCCATGTGAAGAGCAATTTGAAATGGAATACATATTTTGGGAATCAAAAGAAGAGATTTCATAGTTGCTAATTTATGACAAGCCTATGTACGATGAAGATGAAGATATATGTGATGAGTACAATGATTTGTTAGAAGATTGAAGTGGTATAAAAACAACAGAGTTGCAGCCTAGTCTAGTTTTGGATCTTGATTTATCGTTCTACAATGACGAGTTGTCTCCTTTGCCTTTCATGAAACACTGCATCAACTTCAAAGAAGTGTCCAAGGCCCCCATGGATAGAGTACTCAATCTTGGGACAGGTGAGAAGAAAGCTAGGGCTATCAAAGGGTGTGATGATATTAAAGTCATTGTCTCCATATCTATCAGCAATGATGAGATAATTGAGACTATGATTGTTGATGCAATTGACAAGGTTGGCCCTTGTGGTGAGTTATCTAATGACTCATTCTCATCACTTGATACAGTTGCTGATGTTGAAGAAGAATGGGAAATTGACATTATAAATCCAGAGAAAATGAATGTTGAATTCAAGAAAGCAAGAGTCTTGGTGACTGATAAGAAGATACACAGTTCTAAAAATCGAGGGCAAGTTTCAACCCACCCAGGGTGGCTAATGCAGGCCACGTATTGGATGATTTAGGATGGTGGGGACAGCTATATTAGTTTACTAAATAAGTTTTATTTAGATTTATTTAGAATTTGTTCCAGTGTTTTATTTTAATAGGATTCTAGAATATCAAGTTTTATTAGAAGTAGATATATTTTGTTCCCAAGATTTAGAGAAGTTTCTATATTTGGATAAACTAGGACATTGGGCTATAAATAGGGTTTTTCATTTGTAATTGTCAAACCAAATTTTGAAGAATTAAATTAAAGAAAATTGTTCCATATTTTTATGGATTTCTCTTGTAATGCTTGCTTCATCTTCATCTCTCTTTTCTTGTCCAGATTTTTCAAAGTTTTGAGTTCAAGCCAGCATCACATACATTTTCTTGACCACTCCAAAATGGTATGACATTTGTATTTATTTCTCTATCCTTCTAGTACTAACTTTTTGATTTGTTAACCATGTCTTCTGCTACACTTGGCATGTCTGGATCGTCCAACTCCTCACATGCTCTTTATGGAGAAATGCATGTTGCCTTAATCACCTTCTTTTTGAGTTCAAGTCATACTTGGGAACTCAAGGTTATACCCTTACTCGAATGATGTCTTGTGTCTGGTATGAATATTTTGATTAGGCAACATTAAAGTGACCCACCTTTCTGGCTTGGCTCTGGGAGGCTTAACCATTCAAGGCATATTTATCAGCCCTCTAGTAGACACTAGTTGTCGTTGAGGCAGCCAAGACTTGTGCACAAATTATTTCACATTCCCGGTCCATTTGTTGGGCATGAAGTCTATCGTGGGCTTCTTTAAGGTACGTACTACATTCCACAGGTAACCCTGATTCACTTATACGCTTGGCTCCTGGTAACACCCACGTCTAGCCTAGATTTTCTTCTTATCTCATTCCTCTTTTTCTCTATCTGTGCTGTTGTAGAAGCAAAACATCCAGCTAGAATATGGCTGCATTTATCATAGAGGCACCCATTTCCAGGGTCTTCATCATCAATATCCTTCTTCAGGGGCTAAGGTTTGTACAAGTCTTCTTGGTATGTGCTTGCCTCGGGTCTCCCAGCAACAAATTGGGCTTTCCCTATAAGCATATAATTCCCCTTGCCAACATACTTTCGACTTGAGGGGCTACTTTTGGATCTGCCCTATGGCTCAAATGTTCCATTCCACTCATGTTCTCGTATTGCTACTCTGTTTGCCTGGTCAATGTCTCGAGTCAATGTAATTATTAACAAAGAGGTCAATATTTGTATCTCTATTTCTTTCGGATGCTACATCCACAATAACCATGTCAAAATTAACTAATTTTGGAAATGGATTGGTATCGACTTCCATAGCTTATGTTTCATTAGGAAATCGCAAAGAAATTTTCTCGATCCTAACTTTCACAATATTTCTAAAGATCACACATTTGTTAGTGGAATGGGTAAATGAATTGTGCCACTTTTGATAATTCCTTCCTTTGACCTCTTCTAGAGAAGGAATCCCGTGTGTACTGGTCAACTTTATTTGTTTAGCTTCGAGGAGCATGTCAAAGATCAGGTTTGCTTTGTTCAGGTCAAATAAATAGCTTCTAACTATGGCAGTTGGTCTATTAGATTCCTGAGCTTGAACTAGTTTCTTTACCAGGGACTCACAAGTAAATGGTCTTTGACAAACGAACTTTGCTAAGTCAATCTCATAGTTTGGGTCTTGATAATAGGTCCCACAGGTAACATTCCTCATATGGATTTGTTCTTTCAAGATACTCTCATATTGAGTAGCCCTTTTAGATAACTCGAAGAGGTCGAAGAAAGTCATACCATCAAATTTCTTCTTACGTTTGAAGTCGAGGCCATCCTGGGCTTGCCTCTTGAAATTGATTTTTGGTAAGCTACTTAAACATCAAGATTTAGCTCTCTTAAACCTCATGATGAATTGTTTAACTGTTTCATCTGGCTACTATTTTAGCTTGGCTAAATTTTTCATTGAGACACCTAAATCTGCTCATGCAAAGTGAGTTTGAAACTTATCCTCCATTTCAGCCCAACTAAATATCGAGTTGGGTGAAAGATTAGTATACCAAGTAAAAGACTATCTAGTGAGTGAGTTCAAAAACAACCTCAACTTATAGAAGTTGTGGTTCAATTACTCCCCACATTATGTAGTAAATCTACTGATATGTTCCATGGTGGTCTTTCTATCTTCGCTAGAGAATGTTGTGAAGTTAGGGAACTTATATCCCCTAGGGAACTCATAATATTTGTTGATTCTTTTGGGGTAAGGATTTCTATAGATTGGCCTAGTAGCCCTCCCTAGTCTAAGCTTGTATAACTATTTGAGTACATTAATGAGATGATCTGGAGGTGGCAAATTCTAACCATGGATTGGGTAGCCATTCTATTGGCTTGGACCTTGATAAGGTTGATAATACTAGTAATGTTGGTTTGGAGGTAGGCCATATGGGCCACAAAATTGGCATTCCAATTTAGTATGAACTGACCATACTGGTAGTATGGATGCTCAGGCATATGATAGTGATTTCCCACAAAAGCTAGCCCTTTTAGCCTTATGGGGACCTAACGATCCTTAGTTTGGCCATGTTGGTTTAGGTTTTAAGGACCATGTTGATATCTAGTTTGACTAGTTTGGCAAAAAGGAATTTTCATATTTGGTTGCTCTAGAGAAAACACTTAGAGCTTCGGGATATCGTGCTAGTCTCTCTCACCCCCTCAAGCCTTGTTGAGGCAGTGGGTGTTGGATTAGAGGGATCTACACCATCCATCAGTCCTCGAATTTGACGTTCAAGACCCCTGTCTACTTCATGGTTTCCACCATTGGTTGGAGAGCCCCTATTAAGAAGCTTGCCAATCTGTCTGGCAAGGTTTGGAAACCACTATGGATTTTCTCTGCAAAGATGTCTAGTTTGGCATTGATCTCTTGAGACACATCATTGGGTATCTCTTCATTAATTGGAGGTTCACTACTTTCAGGGTTATCACCGAATCTTGCTCTATGAGTCATGCTCCCACTGTGGTCTTCACTCTATTGTTTTCCTTGAAAAATTATTTTGAATCCCGATGAAGGCTAACATAATAAAATGGGTCCGGTTCGACCTTAATCAAGAGGACTTTAGCAGACTTAACAATGATCACAGGCAGATAATGAACCAAGAACAAAGTAGGAATTAAATGCAAACAAGCAATTGGAAATCAAGAACTCACTTGCATTAATCAGAGAAACAAATACACTAAATCACAAACAAAGGCAACTTGATTGAAATACAATGCGAGTACAAGAACTAGGATTACAATACAGCTACTCCTACTCCTAAGATAAAGTAAATTGATAGATTATTTGATTTGGGGTCCTTTGTAAAGTCTTCCAAAACTCTATTTATACTCCAACAAAAATGGTTTCTTCGAGTAGCTGCCTTCTCTATTGGAGCATTTTCAAGTTCATGACTAGCATCTCAATCACATTAAGCTAGTTATCTCTTTTAGCCATCATTGAAAATGTGCTCATAACCTTGAATCCTCCTAGTCAGTTCCTTCACACTCTAATGGGTTTATTGTGATCCATTAGTATAATTGAGAACCCATGAACTATACCCACGTTTTCTCATTCAATTTGATAAGACACATGTTAATCATCAGTATAACGCTTTTCTTTTGGTGTTTCACTAATAACACTCCATATATCATCTTTGTAATGACTAAATCTAAAAGCATGGATGACCATGTGTACCACGGTTTAATTAAAATGGGGTGTACACTTAAACTACCATTACATGATATGCCTCAAGGAAGGTTTTTGAGTAATTTAGTATCATCGTGGCTATTATGACAATTTGATGTTATTTTTGGTTTATAGGTGCATTGAGAACATTATTTAATTGTAACGACCCTGAAATTCACTACCTTATTTGGGCATGAAATCGGGTCGCTACTAAATCGGATCTGTACAAAATTGGCTATAAATTTTATCCTTTTAGCTGAACCTGTGATCTTCATGGAATACTTAACCTTAACCTTAAAACAATATAAGTAGTGGAATCATAAACTATTACATCTAACCATAATCTTAAAAATGCAGCAAAAGTAATATCACAAACTTATACCATCTATAAGACTAGCCTTCCATAATCTCAAATAAAGCATAAGACCGTAAATCTTAAAGTCTAAATTTTAACATAATACATCTTATAGCAAGGTCTAATATGAAAATAAGAATCTAAAGTAAACTGAAAACTAATAAAATATGAAGCATCTATCACATGCCTCCCTTCTAACCTTTAGGCACTCCAAATGATGTACCTGCACTAAACATTACCTAAAAAATAGTATAAATGGGTGAGATCCATGGCTCATAAGTAAGTACACAAAACCTACTACGAAAACTGAATAGGCAAAGCACGAATCTTTTAATACAAAATATCAATTCTAGTGTATAGGCATGTGCTAGTGTTACATATATCATCTATTAGTCATCACAAGATCTAAACATTCATCATCATGATTTTTTATATAGGAACTAGGCATTGCAATTCGCATGCTTCTTTTTATTCATGACATTTTTCTAACATCCACATATGGTGATATGCATGATTCTACCTACACATAGCATTCTTCTCATAGCTATGCATGCTTCTATCTATACTTGATATTCTTCATATATCTATAATTGGCAATATACATGACAATATGTGTTCACCATTACATGGTAAATATTTCATAGTTCATCCATAGTAAAGATATCTAGTGTACATCTCAATTAGCACTTCTATTCATTTCTCATACACAGACTATACTTTCTTAATATGAATATGCAAATACAAATCACTTTAAACTAGCTATGCATAATTCTTAAGTAATTAGCAATCATAATAACATATTTGTATAATGAGACATATGAAATTCTACTTCTATATTTAATGAGTAAATTATTATTTTAGTACTTATCTTAGTACTTAATCATTCACCTTCTTACTTGTTATTTATAATAGGTTACTTATCATTCATCATGTCTTTACTTTTCACTCATTAATTTCTATTATCATTGTCTTAGTATTTACTTATTACTTTTCATTAGTCATTTAATACTTATCATTGATCTTTATATCATTGATTCATATCCCAATGGAAGAACCATCATACATTTTCATTTTTCTTACATATTTTGAAAACTTATACTCTTTTAAAGATTATGAGTTTCTACTTATTTCTTAACATCTTCTTTACTTACTTGTATTAAGGACTTGTATTTTTATTAATAACTTATGCACTTTTTTTTCCTTTCATTAAACTTTATTTATTACATAACTTATGAACTTCTTGTGAAACTTAATTGTTTCATTTTCTTGTCTTGATATTTTTCTCATTTTACATGACTTACAACTTTATTTTTGAAACTTATATGATATTCTTTTATCCTTAACATTCTTTCTTTCTTATAAACTTTATATTATTCTTATAATGATTTTACTCATTTTTGTGTGTTTTATGAACTTTTTCTTCTTTATTAACATAGTTTCATTCTCAATAATAGGGCTTTTAAGGTCACTTACACTTACTCATGTTTACTTGGTATCACTTTCTTATACTTGTTTTTCACTATCTTACACTTATACTTTTCATTCACTTACTTTACACTTTACTTTTACTTACTTATATTTGACATATCATTGTTTATACCCCAATGGGAGGGTCATCATACCATTGTTTATACCCCAAATAGGAGGGTCGTCATACCATTTTTTATAACCCAAATAGGAGGGTCGTCATACCATTGTTTATATCCTAAATGGGAGGACCGTCGTACCATTGTTTATACCCCAAATGGAAGGGTCATCATACCATTGTTTATGCCCCAATGGGAGGACCGTTATAATTAAGACACTTATCTTTACTTTCCTTACTTATCTTATTCAATTCTTTACTTATTCCCAATAATTGAACATTTACATCTTGACATTCTTACGTATCTTTTTTTATGTTTCCTTGATTCTTTATTCATTTCACTTCTCGTTGGTTTGTAACCAACTTACTTTAATATCACCATACTAGCATTCTTTAATCATGACATAAGAAAATATATTATTCACATGATATATTCATTAACTTAGTAATAGATAAGAAATCTATCATTATAATCATTCGTTAGTATCATAAAAAAGCATCCACGAAACATGTAAATAGTAAGGAAAGCATTAAGAAACATTTTATCAAACATGTAGAGTGCAAAAATTAATGAACTAGCATAAGAAATCAATAGAGCTTCGCAAATTGTCATTAGCTCACATATATTTGAAAGGATTTATCATAGAAGACATTAGGCTCATGTAAAGAATCCAAAGACATCCAATAAGCATGAAAGTAATATGAAAAATCTGTAAGAGGCATATCATCAAACATGTAGAGTATAAGAACCAAATGAATTCATATAAAGTCAAAGAGGGAAATCTAATCTTCACAATTTTTACGCATATTTTATTTGAATCATTTCGTAGGGTTTCCTAAGCAATTCATATACAATAAAATGCTAGTATCATTATGTAGATATCAATATGCTACATATTTAACTCATATATTGAAGAGATGTTCATCACCAACTCAAATAATTTCAATAGCCATGACAATCAAGCAAATCAACCATCACTATTCTCAATGAAAACTATAGAGTTATAGAATCATAGATCACAAGCATTTACAATACATGAAAATCATCCTTTAAAGGAAATATATATATATAGCTTACAAATTTACTTTTCTTCATAGTATAAATTAGGGATTTCTAAGATCCTAACATAAAATGGCAAGATCTTATCACAAATCACCACAATAGGTAAGCTTTCTAAGAACCTAACAAAGGGGTTCATAAACATGAGAGAAAATAACTATAGAATCAAGACTTTACCATTACAAAACTTTTAGAAACCTAAAAACCAACAAAAAAAGAATAAGTTTTATATAACTATTTACCCAAACTTCTTTCCCTACTTTCCAGAAGATCTTAGAGAAGAACCTCTTTTCCCTTTCCTTTATTCTCTATAAAATGATGTAGAACAAGTGTAAATTAAATTAGATGTGAAGATCTATGAAGAAAATGAGCTAACCTTGAAGATTTCTAGAGTTAGGAGTGAAGTTTACCCAATTAAGTCTTTCCCTATTTGTTTAATGAGGCAAAATAACATAAATGATGCTTAAATAAGGTTTTAGTTACCCTCTACAAGTTCTCACATGTGTGGGGGTCAAATGGAAGCAAGCCACGTTACAAAAATGGTAAAAATTGTAATTTTTAACATTTTCAGTATTTCTAGGTACTTTGTGATCGATCACGGGGTCGTGATCGATCATGGACTTTGTGATCAATCATGATTTTTTTGTCCTAACATTATTCATGATTGATCATGAGGTTTGTGATTGATCACGGGCACCACCTGAAAGGTGTGCCCCTTGTGCGTGATCGATCAAGAATTCTTAATTTTTTTCTATTTTGACACCCTTTGGTAAAAATGGCATAACTTTCTTTAAAAAACTCTTTTCTACAAACTGTTTATTGGATTAGATACTAGACTCAAAGAGATTTATAAAAAAAAAATGTCTCAACTCCTAATTCACTCGGGATTGGTATCAGTGGGCCTAGGAAGTCACCTCAAATCTGTGGGTCTATCAACATAAATAGCTTATGGGTAAATGGGCATAACTTCTTATAGAGAACTCGTAATTGCACACTATTTGTTTTGATGGAAAGAAGACTCCTAGATATTTTCATAAATGTATGATATAACATCTCATTATCTTGGGATCTGTGTTAGTAAACCTATAAAGGTGTCCCAAATACAAAATTAGGATAACTTTTGAACTTGACAAATTGGTTACCTAACTTGGGTCTTACACTTCTAACTTTGTCCAAAGGATTCATAAACTGCTTTATGGTTTGTTTAAATATGTGAAAAGATAATTTTATCCTTATAAAAGTAAAATTACATTTTTACCCTTTAAGTGAAATATGGGTCATTACATTAATAGTTGTTGGGGAAGTGTCTTGAATTCAAACTGAATACAACTTGTTTGTCCGATCTAGAGAGTGACTTGGTATGACTCATTTTTTGTGGCCAAAATTTTGACCCATATTTCGATCCAATTCAGGTATGTTGACCTGAACCAATTAGGGTGGGGGGTATTTTGGAGTTTTGACCCATGTTGGGTTGTAGGGTTTCTTGGGATGTGTCTATTATATGAGATGATTATAGGGTTATTTGGGAGTGCAACAGATTGAGGTTTTGTCAAGACTTTTGGTTGTGAGAGGCAAGAACGTATTGGTCTGAAGAGTTCTTTTGGTTTTTCCTTAAGAGTCTTTAGGTTTTGGAATTCGCCTTTGTGCATTTCATACTCTGTTTGTTCTCCATTTTAGTGAAAATTCTTGATCATCTTCACCTATGGATGTAGACATTCTTGTTGAACCACGTAAAACTTTGTGTTATGTAATTGTTCTTTATCGTTTACTATTTTATCGTTTTGTTTCTAGCTATCGCATACTTGAATCTGATCCGCTTAGCTTCACTGCATGTTACAACAATAGCAATAAGTAATTATTACAGATTCAGTTGTTGGAAAATATGCTCGCAAGTACACCACTTACAGATGAGTACTGAATCTCCAAAAGTTTCCCGAAGAACTTAGGCACCAAGTCAGATCGAGTAACCAATGACTTGAATCAACCACTTGTTTGGTCAGCCACAAAATGGATTTAGGTGATTTAAAGGGGTAGTGTTCATCCCTTAATGCATTCTTTCTACCTCTAGACCAAGGACTTTCAAACTATAATGCCAAGACATACTTGAAATAATGAATAATACTTCACTATGTGAATGAAATACTTACAATAAGGAAGAATACATCAATCATAAACCAGCTATATAATAGGTTATAGAAGTTCTAATAAGGTCATCGTAAAACAGTTTTGAAGTGTTGCTCTAAAAAGGAATTTAAACAACTCTACTGGAATAGTTAACGGGAAACGATCCTAATTAAGGAGGAATTGAATCAACTCCGTTACAGTGGTGTGTGTGGTAAGTCTTACGGAATTGAATCAATTACAGTATGTAGGTTATAAACTAGATCCATAACAATGAATTGAATCAACTCCTGCAGGATAGACTTAGTTTTGGCCTCCGGAGGAGGATAATTGCAAACAAGGGAGCTGGACCAATTTTAATAAAAGCTGTGAAGCTTAAGTTGTTGCCTTCATCGTTGAGATGCAATTTAAAGATGTGGATGTAGTTATTCCTCATTGGCCTCGTCTCCACGTTCTCCGACGGTGCATGTATGTCTCTACTTTGCAATTGGCCAACAATTTGAATCCACTTATCATGTTCCTCCTTTGCATGACAATAGAAAGAACTTCTATTTTAGTGCATACTTGCCGGATATTTTAACAATCTGGGATCATCACGTGTCAGTAATAATCGTCTACTAAAATCTTGGTCGTCTTGCTCACATATTCCACGTGTTAAGAGTTTGTGTTGGTTCAGCCACCAGCCATCATCATTAGGGCTGTCAATCGGGCCGGGCTGGGCCAGGCCAGGGTCAACCCAAACCCAGCCCGAAGTATGAAACCCCAGCCCGTGCCCAGCCCGAGCCCGAATTTTGCCCAAACCCCTCTGCCTGAGCCCAGCCCATGCTAATTATACGGGCTTTGGGCCGAGTTCGGGCAGCCCAAAATGGTAAAAAAAAATTATGTATCACAATTAGATTTGAACTCTTGATACTTAGCAGGTACATGTTTTAACCACTAAGCAAGTTTAAATTTTATTATATATATA
>JAOXJP010224853.1:0-11635 GCA_025762735.1 Platanus orientalis | reverse complement strand
GGTGCATTTCACACCTGGGCTTTGCACCAAAGCCGAGCGCGCCCCCCCCCCCCCCGCCCCCACTTTCTTCGTATAGTTAAGATTGGCTGGGATTTGGTGCCCCCTCCTAAAGTGCCCCTAACCTCACCATCACTTTGAAACACTTTTTGGGAAAAGGTGTAAATCACTTCTTGATGTGATGTGTTACAATCAGGTACTTTCTTTGGCCTAGCCTTCTTTAGTCATCCATAGCTCAACATACACACCATCAAAAGCAAGGGCATTTTGATAAATACGTGTGATAAGATACTTGTGTGTGTATGCCAAATTACCCTTGTCATGTGCACTGCCTCAGTTGAGTATGATGTTATGGATGAACCACGAACACTACTAAACCAATTGGGCTAGCTGAACAGGAGTCAGTTGGTTACTTTACTACAATCCAATCAGGATGCAATGTCCATTGACAAAGGTATTTATAACAATACTTAAGGGGTATGTTTGTCAATACAATAGGGATAGGAAGGTAGTTTAGTGATTTCATGGCAGGAATTACACAACCTGATAGCATTGGTACCATAAGGAGCTCCCTATGGTCCACATCTCTCTCTCTCTCTCTCTCTCTCTCTCTCTCTCTCTCTGTGTCCAGATCGTTTTCCACATGAGGCTGAGCCCAGCTGGGTGGGCCGTGGGCTTGGCTTGTTTATATACTATAAACCTTGATACCAAACTTTCAATTTTAAGGATTTTAGGTTCTGGGCTTTGGATCAGGAGCTTGGTGGGCTTGTAGATTTGGAGTTTAGTTATGCCGGGTTATACAACATGGCCTTAAATGGACCGAGCCCCAACCTAGATCATTCTTTTACAACATGGCCTCAAATGGACCGAGTCAAGCTTAAGCTTAGCAAGTTCTTGATGAGTCTGAAAGGGCAAAAGTTGGCTGTGCTCTGCTCATATACAGCCCAAGCATCCACCACCATTTCCATCAACTTGGGCCGGGTCCAACCCAAACTTCACTTATCGAGATTGGGTTTGCATTTTCAGACCTCGTGGATTGAGGCAAGGGTCAACCAGTGTTTGACAATATCTATTACATCTATTATGTTATGAGGAGTGCAAAGAAGTAATGAATGGGTGCAACTAGGGATGCAAATGGACTGGATTTGAAACGGATATTGGTATCTCTGAAATTGGTTATTTGAATTTGATTATTTATCCACTGGATATTTGAAAACTGTGTCTGCATTTGTATCTGTTAAGTTTATCAAATATCAAATAATATTAGGATATATCCAAATATTATAACCGGGCATCGGATATAAAATTGAATATCTGATTAACAAATATCTGGATATTAAATATTTGAAAATAACCATTCAAATATCAGATAATATTTGGATATATTCAAATATTATAACCGGATATCGGATATATAATTGAATATTTGATTAACAAATATTCAGATATGATATGAATGTATAAGAACGTATGGGTTATTTCCCTCATAGACATCATTGAGGTTAATTAGTAGCATTGGTAGCTAGTGTTTTCTCATGTTTTACTATCAAAGTGTTAAAGCGGTTTTCGAGACAAGGACAAGTAACACAAAGTACGACAAGAGTAACGAAATACAAGTAATTTTATTTTAATCCTTAGTTAGCATTTCATTTTAGGGAGCGGATCGTCTTCTTGTGAATCAGCAGGAAGATCCTGTTGATTTAACAACACGGACACATCTGAATTTTATTGATAAATTGTTCATGATATATATATATATATATTTTGTCTTTTTCCTTATAAATACGTGTCACGATGTGATTAAACTCAACATTTCCTGCTGATTCACTAGCAGGTGATCCTTTCCCTTTTTTTTTTTTTTTTTATCAAAAGACAAAAAAGTAGGAAATAACCCTCCAATTATTATTAATTAAATTTAAGAGAAGGCTCTCTTTATCGAGTCTTAGAGTTATATATTACATAGAAAATTATTTGTTTTGTGTGAGAAGTGAGGACCACCAAATGCCATCAGTGGCTCTTCGGTCGTCCCTAATGGTAGAGAGAGAGAGAGAGAGAGATGTGTCTAAGAAACCATTGAGATGATGAGATGAAAGAGCTTCTCAAAGAAGAAAAGACATTAGCAAGGAGCTGGCAAAGAAGATTCATGGATTCCTTCAACTAAAGACGACAGAAGAGAAGTCATCTCTTACGCCATTACAGACAGTATTAAACTAATGCTATTCTCATGAAATTGAGAAAATTATTAAGAGTAATGTCGTGGTTTATAATAAACTGACATTAATTATAAAAAATTTACGCCACTTTTTCTGTCAAGGAAATTGGATGAAGCGTGTCTACAAAGTAATTTGTGCCAAGGAAAACTTGGGCGTTCAATTATTTAACCAAAATAGTAATCTAGTCTTACCATGTAAGGTTGACCATAATAAATGGGTCCCACCCAAGACATTATCTATCCCAAATATCGACTCCATCATGACCATCCGTTCTTCCACCCTTTTCAACATGTCAAAATCTGGTAGAAGTCTAAACCACCCTTTGTCAGGCATTTGTCATGCACCAATTGACACTGCTATGATGGAGCCCGGATTTTGTCCACACAAAAAATGTGTACAAGTTGTGTGCATGGACCGGGGGCTGATGCATCAGCACCAAAAAGTGATTTATACTTTTTGGCACTGATGTGTCCACCCCTGGTCCATGCACATATCTTTCTGTGTGTACGAAATCCAGGGGGACCTTTTGATGGGTTTGAATCATCTAAGTAATAATAGGGAGATATCAGTATCATACCAATCAAAGCATGGCATAATGCCTGCTCAAGGGTATATCAATATACACATGAATCAAAGGGGGTTGTTATAGCAAATACATAATAGATACCTCTGTATTTATTAAAGTATCTTTTGTCAGGTATCCTGTCATGTGTTGCGTAACGGTGAGGATTTTATATGCTGACCCCTAACCTGTACCGACGTCGGCCGATGGTCAAGCAGGCGGAAATATCAGCACTGAAAGTGATTTTTGCTTTTTGGGGGTGTGTAAATCACTTCTGACACTGATGTGACCGCTCTTTGACTTAGGCGTTGGCATACGCCGAGCGTAAAAAAGCCTCGCTGGTTGAGTAAGTATTGGCATTGTTGAAAACGAAGTGATTTTAATGTCTCTACGAGCCCCTTATTTCTTATCGTTTTCAGCTGTGTTTTCAAATTTACAAAAACTCTTGCTTTCTCTTTAGCCCCACATTAGCTGGAAATCAAAAGATCTGCAACTTATAACTTCTAGCCTCCGTATTTTAGAGAAAACTCTCTTCCGTGTAGCTCTGACATATAGTGAGGTATATAACACATTATTCACATGCTTTACATTATGCACTTTACACATGTGTATGGTCGCAGAATAGCTTCTTTTTCTACCATAAGCACACACACAACAATATTTTCTGACTTAACTGGGCCCCTTAGAAAATTTGACAAAAACAATAATACGGTAAGTGTACAATAATCACAATCCATCAGATTATGGTAGATATGTGTATTAACTTCTCTTCTAAGTTTACCTACCTATGATTAGCATCATCCCTTGTCAAAGATTTGATGGAAGGCATGTCTAAACTCTGAAGTTTATGTACTTGTAGTTGGACCTCTTTGATCAATAGGAGGCGCACATATAAAACGTGGCAAACATGCAGAGGAATGTGAGACCCAACATCTAATGTGTCTACCTAAGAAGAATTATAATGAGAAGGATATAAAAATTTATTAAGGCTTCTTCCTGAAAAAGATGTAAAATATATGGAAACTAAATCACAAGTAATCAATGCACCGAATCCTTGGACAGCTTCCTTTCGTCCACCGCCAAATGTGGCGTCACTTATTCGATGCTCCCGCTACTTCTCCCATCACCATCCTCCCTTTCTTCCGCTAAATCTGGTGATTTTAATTGTTCTCTCTCCAATAGCATTACCACTTTTTTTTTTTTTTTTAATGTTTAGGGAAGATAAAAGTTAGTCATTTTGTCATAAAATTTTTGTTTATTTCAACAAAAACAAGGAAACTGAAGCTATGTCAATTTGAAAAACTTCAATTTCCAGTTATCAATGTAGCAGAATCTTCGCTGACGAGGGACTTTAATTTCAGAAACCAGCGAAGAACTTGTCTGAATAAAATAAAATATAATCTTTTTTTTTTCATCAGTTTGAAAAAAAAAATTACAATAATACCTACCTATAGAAAATATTCTTTCTGTTTTCTCCTCATAATTCCCGTTCATCTCTAAATCTCCATTCCAGCAGCCGAAGAATTCGAAGCAGACAACAATGGCGGAAACTAACTAACCTTTTTATACATTAGATGGTTGCCTTGTATTCTGGGATTCCAGCTGCGAACTTTTTTCCCGACCAGCAATCCACTCAACTGTTCGTCTCGCGATTGGTATCCATAACTTCCTCGTCCTCTCTTCTTTCAATTTGTTCCCGCCAGAAGAAGATTCTCTACTTCTGTTCTTCATCCTGAAATCCGCAAACCTTGAAAGATTCGTTATCTCCGACATCGATCTCTTTCCAGATGGAATCAAGAACCTTGAATTATTACTTAAGTTGGCTTCTGATTTCGAAGTCGAAGGAAGCTTTGAATCTAGAACCGAAGAAGAAGTTAAGTTAATTCTGCTTAACTTGGCCTCGAACAATCTCTTCCTCTCCATCTCATCCTTGATCTTCATAATTGGATCATTCGACGAAAATCCATAATCGATCATTGTAGTGAACCGCTCACTGTGTGAAGCTGAAGTTGAGAATCTCTTGCTCGAAACATCGCCGAGCATCTCGGAATCCAAGAACATAAGATCAGAATAATTGACGTCGCTCCATCTGTTCTTGAATATGGCATCGGAGACAATGATTCTGTGTTTGAATTTATGCAACAATTTCCGATCCTCGTCGTCGTCGGAGCCTTCTTCTTGGATTAGCAATTCCTCCTTCTTGCTCTTTCGAAAGCTACCGCCGATACTGAACCTCGATGAGCCTTGATTGTCTTGCTCTCGCCGGACAAAGAGCTCGAGATTGGGATCTTCTGTAAGCTCTGATAGGTTCCGGGAGAATCTTAGACTATTGGAATAAGTGAAAATTGTTAGATCCTCGGCGTCCACCTTGTGCCGGCAAAGAGGGCAGCTGGAGTGACTCTCGAGCCACCGATCGACGCAGTCGATATGAAATGCATGTTTACACTTGGGAAGCAATCGGAGGATCTCGACATCTTCGAATTTCGATAAACAGACGGCGCATTCGAGGCCCTGCCTCGATCCCTTGAGGGAGGAGAATCTGAAGAAAGGGAGTGACTCGATTACAGTCTTATCTATGCCGGAGAACCGACGAGACACGGTTCGAACCATGACATGCTGTTGATCCCCATCAGTGAAGAGAATAGAGACTGGCCTGTGACAGAATTTCGCATATATAAGCAGGAGAAACGTTAACATGAACACAATCGCGAGGATTCCGATGACTAAGGCGAGGCTTGGACGGAATGTGGTGATGACATCGTCGTTCATAGTCGGCGGGGCTTGCGCTTCCACATCGAAGAAGAAGAAGGAAAAGAAGGAAAGAAGTAGGATGATAATTGCTAATTCGTTCATAGCAATAGATGATCAAGATTTTGGGCCTTATCGGATTATCGAAACTTGCCCGGAATTCTATGATTCTCCGGGGATGTTCCCGCTGGGAAATCTTTCTTGTGGATGTGTAGATTGGTATGTTGGTTTGTTGTGTTTAGGGCTTTTATATGTGTAGTGGGTCCTCTAATATACCTCATATGAAGGAGGGGGGCAGTTCATGTTTTGGTTGGTGTGTTTATTTAGGTTTCTTCGTTGGCTGTCTTTGTGTTGTGTGGGTGTCTCATGTGCGTGATTTCTTTTTTTGGGGGTTGAACATAGGAGTGATGGAAAGGTAGAGGAATACAAAGCTGACTTGGTAAGCATTTTAATAAGGTGACATGTTGCTTAGACTTTGCTCGTTAAATGAATTGGTGATTTGAGGCGTTTCGTCATTGTTTTAGGCCTTTTGCTTTCTATTATTTCGAGGTGGATTGCCGCCTCGTGAAATGGCAATAAAACTTTTATAGAAATTTGTGAAATGGATTAGACGTTGCTTGCAACATAGAAGTTGATATAGAAGTCAAATTCAAGAAAAAGAAAGCAATTATGAATGTGATTGAAGAAAGCAAACCCCATATGTTATACAGCTTAGGCCCTGTGGATATGGCGGGATTTACTCTCTGGTGTTGGCACCGGCCAGGCAGTTTAGTTGGAAAAGTTCAGAAGCAAACCCAAGAATATGTTCCAGTGAATTAATGGATTTTGGTCTATTTGACTCATTTCTCTTATTCTGTCCATCCTTATTTCCATCCATTGGAGGCTTCTTTATTTTTTTCTTCTTTTTTAAAATGACGAGTTGGAGGCCATTTTTATTTTTCGGGTTCATAGAATGATACCCTTCTTTCTGTGGGCCTCCAAAGATTTTCTTTCTATTATAAGAATATTAATACTAAAGTAAAAAAAAGAAAGGAAATCCCCTTCCAAAAGCTTAAAATACATTAACCGGAAACTGCTATCAAATAATGGATGAACTAGATAAGGCTGATATTCCGGAGATATATGCAAGTACCAATCAATATGTTTCACCAAGCCTGACAAAGGTGTCTTAGTAAATAGGCTTGGCTCAAAGGGGTGTTATAGTAAACACACAATAATAGGTACTTGTGTAATTTACTAAAGTAAGCTTTGTCATTCGTGCCCATTGCTACGTAGGTATTGTTGTGATACCTCTCCATTCGGACGGGAGATTTTTGGAACCCATAAGGTGAGAGAGGATCCTCGACTGCTGATAAACTGCCCTTAACGCAGTGTGCATCTAAAGTGCTGACATGTAAACAAAAAGAGAAAAAAATAATCAAATGTGAGAGGGCGACTTTCACTTCTTATCCACGTGCACTCAAAAGCATGCAGTGTGTTAATACTTCAATGGCAGTAGAGGATTCTAAGTGTCATAAAGATAAGGTTTCTTATGTATTCACATTAGTCCTACTGCTTTTCAAGTCAAATCTTTCTAGAATTCGGGGGCTTCTTGTTGTTTAATCCTTTTTTCCTTCTTTTTTTTTTTTTAGTAAATAAGGAAATGATTTATTATTATTATTATTTATTTATTTTTATATTTTTGATAAAGAGAATGTTATAATGTGGTGTTCCTCGGGATGGTTGTCCTCATACTGGAATCTTGTATAAATTGAGTATATTAATTGAGTTTCCAACTTTCCATAGAGAAGAATATACATGTACATCAGATAAACGATGCCAAACATATGGCTATTGTGATGTCCTTACTTATTAAAATAGGTTCTAATCTTCTTCTTTTTTTCCTTTCTTTTTGACCAAAGGAGGATAGCCCGAGAAGGATTCCTCAACGATTTGGAGGAAAAAATAAAAAAGAAAGAAAAACCATATAAATGCTGGTAACATTTTAATGAAAATATATTATTTTCGATAGAAAGCAAAAAGAAAATGAAATGAATTATTATAAATTGTTTTCAAAATCAAGATTAACTGAACCATATGTTTCTTAGTATACCCCAAAAGTCAAATGAAAAAGTTAAAGTCAAATATGTCATGCAAACACTTTCATACAACAATTGGAAATAAATAAATAAATAACTATAAATTTTATTTAAACTAAAAAAATATGATCTTTTGGTGAATTTATTACCTATGCAGTTGTAACACCAAATTTCGTGCGTATTTAAAATTTATTATATAAAAATTACCCAATCATTTAATATGTTGGTTTATTACTTTTATTGTGATGAATGCTATTTCAAATCTTTGGGAAGGATTTGTTAATTACTGTTGTTTAACACAACAAACTTTTGATTATTTCAAGTTATTCAAATTGTAAAATAGAGAAAGTTGCATAAAATAAAGAGAAGAAAAGAGAAGAATATGAACACTTTGATCTTATTAATATGAATGTGATTTACAAGCTTTGCTTTTAAATACAATAATAAAATCTAAATCTTACTTAGCTATGACCTTCTTCAACATAAAGTTTTTGTATTGTCTTTATTGGAGAGATGAGTAGAGGTGTATGAACTTGCTACTAATTTCTTTGGAAGAGATAAACTTCCTGATCATTTTGTAGAACTTGAAAAAGATGGAGAAGATGAAAAACTTATCTGTATTGGAGAGTACAAGCTTACAAGTATGCTATGAGCTATAGATAGTCAAAGAGTTGTGATTTTGTCATCTTTAAAGGTATATATAAATGTAAAAAGAAACTATAGTAGAGTCCATGTTCAAGACAAACTCTTCATTGCTCTTGGAGTCCATGTTGAAGTTGGAATGTATGGTCACTTTTTCCTGTACACATTGATGCATCTTCTATGCAAGATTTCACATTCATTTGTCTCATGGGTTCCTAATAAGTCAATGAGTATCATGGTTATGCAAAACAACCACTATTGAAGGAGTTGAAGATGACCTCGAATATTTGGTTCAGAGTGTACATTCATGAGCTTCATATGGGTCACAAATGAGATTTTCATGGCTCATTCACGAGCTTCATATATGGTGACGAATGGGATGTTTGGGTTCCATTTGTAGCTAACTTTTAGCCTGCGAATGGCATGGAAATTGTCATTTGCGAATTTTTTAATTTCAACAGCAGTACATTAGTGAAGTTATTGAATGATAATAATTGATTATTGCCTGTAGATGAAAAGCTAATACATGAAGCAACTATATATTGAATTATGACTTAATGCCTATAAGTAAGAATCTATATTAAAGATGCTAGATGCCAGATGACAGAAACCAATGCTTAACTGTATGTTAAGTTGTTAACCTAGAATCCACAAATGGTGTTCCCCAATTACCATGTAAGAATCATAGGCATAAAACTCAATATCAACGAAGGGCTGCCAATGCCTGTGTTTGGGTGGCTGCGGCATCTATCTTCTGTATGGAAGATCTAGGGTCAAATTCTTGGAGTTAAAGTATATGTAAAGTGCTGTAGAGCTGCCTACTTTGGTTCAATTCTCCCTAGCTCAGTCTGGGTCTTGCCTTGTGCATTTGTCAACATGATGTAGGCCCAAGTGGCTTGACCAAAAAAAAATTAACCTAAAAAATAGATTGAAACTTATACCCAACTGTTCGGGTAATTGTCAGGCCTAATGAATAGGAGGGCTAGGCAGTCGAAGCAATAGATTTTGGTGATAGTAGCTCTCCACATTCAAATTCTAATTTCTCTCATCCATCACCATTATAGTCAGCCACTATCCTATCATCTAAAGTTGATAGAGAAATTTTTTTAATGATGAGTCACTAGTAGAAGGACCATGTGATGCATCAAGTTATCATGAATCATCAGAGCAATAAGCACATGTACATTAAAATAAAAGATTCTAAGACTCCAATCATGTTGTTAGTGTAACATATCCAAAGGAGTCTAAACATCCTAGAAAAAATAAAGCACTTTGTATGAAAATCTTTAATTTCTAGAAAGTTTTATCTGTTAAAAGTCCGACTTAGGGAAAAGAATAGTGTTGAGAATGAGTTAGACCCAATCTATAACCATTATCCTAAACCCATGACCCACTGCCTACTCCAATTCCCATTGGCATCTAGGGTATGGTTTTCCTCTTCATATCCCTAAAGCCTCCACCAATGTAAATCTCTCCTTCTGCGATTGGCTATTAAATATCTATGAGTCAAGGTCATTTCCTTCTTATAAAGTTTGTGCATGAATTGTTATGTATATACGCTTGGGTTATTTAGAAAATTCATGATAGTGTAGTTGTTGAAAATGATCATTTTGATTTGGTTAAACTCACAATAATGCAAGCTAGTCGAGGACCTGCACGCTGCAAAGGTTACTCATCTCTTCCGAATGATTCAGTGTCAAAATCTTTTTAGCACCCCTTCCTCGGGTTAGATAGTAAATTCTGATAGAGCTTGCAATAAACATTCCGACTTGGTAGGTATAGAAGCAATTCTAAGGGATGATCACAGTCATCTTTTCATGGCCAAAGATGAAGTAGAATTAGATCTTTAGCCTTGATAGCTAAAATTCAAGTTGCTTATCTGGGCTTCAGCTGGATTTAGCTATGAAGGCAAAGCGAGCCATTTTGGGAGGCGACTCTCTATCTCTTTCAATTCATAAAAAAATCCTGATAATATGATTCCTTGGGAAGTTAATTATATCAGAAACGATATCAGACATTGTTTTTTTATTTTTAATAGTGTATCTTCAAGCTGTTTGAAAAGAGATGCAAATGAAACGACTGAAGTATTGGCCAAGTGAGGTTCCCGTTTGTCTTTGACCATAACATGGTTTTCTAATGTCTCTTGCCTTTCAAGGAGGTTGGGAAAAAAATATACTTCTCTCCCTTCTAAGGTGGAAAATCTGGCTTTTGCCTAACCTAAGAAAAAAGGATAGATGAGTCTAATAACATTTTAATGAAAAGATAATATTTTAAATGAAAAGAAAAATAAATGAGTTACTACAAATTTTCTTCAAATGTCAATATTAATTGTCCCATACGTTTCTTGGTCCACCCAAAAGTTAATTATTATTGTTAAAGTCAATCTCGTCACACAAGCACCTTTTACAACAATAGGTATTAAAAAAAAATAACTTACATTTTATTTAAGCTAAAAATACATCATTATCCTATGTGCTTCTTATTTATGCAATGCACCGAAGTTAGTGAATAATAATAATAGTAATTATTATTATTATTAAAAGGATGGAAGTGGAGAAAGGGAAGATGTTGTGTAGAAACCTAGATTTGGGATCGTATGCAACAAAGAAGAAGAGAGAAAATAACGCAAATAACAATCATACAGTAAGAATAAGACAATTTATGTGGTTTGGCTTGAAGCCTACATCCACGAGAGAAAATGGAGAGAGAGCTTTCACTATGACTGAAAAAAGAGATTAAAATGTATAGTGTGGCAGCTTCTCTACCAAAACCTTGTTTAACGTTTAACAGAAGAAGCCCACACACACCAAAACCGTACTTTCCAAAAAAAAAAATGGCTTGCCAAAAACCATCATTTCCTTTGTGGTTTCGTGTGCAGACACAACACGGCCTTCATCTTGGCTTTAATTCTACAAAAATTACATAGTACAGAAAATTATACTCCTATATTCTCCACACAACCTCGAAGGATAACTCTAAATACTATGAACACCTATATCTTTGACAAGATACAAAACTTGTGACATGTATGCCATACTCCAACTTGGGTTACTGCTACATTCTGAATAATGCACTTCAAAGAGCATACCACTCAGAGCAGAATAACCCCAAGTGCAGGGTGTAGCAAAGTAGTAAAAACTCGGTAAGACTAGGGTCGATCCACAGGGATTGAAGAATGAACAACCACAAGAGAAAAAAAATGGAATAGAAAATTAGCAAAAATAAAGAAAAGAGAGAGTTTGATTGTGTCCTTAAGGTAAAAAAAATTAAATAAGTTAATTATAAAGAAATGACAAAAAATGAACTAAAGAGTTATGAATTAAATCAGGAGATGAACACTAGGGGTTCGGGGCTACGCATGAAAATTCATAAATAAAGTTTGATTCAGTTATCTC
>JAOXJP010224842.1:0-11635 GCA_025762735.1 Platanus orientalis | reverse complement strand
CAATTACATCTCAATAAAATATTATTTAATGTAATAAAACTGATGCATGTAATGATTACTCCAATTAATATATTATTTGGAATTTTATTTTAAAAATACTAATAATTCTCCCTAAATTTAAGATAATAAAATATTCTGAGCATTTTAAGATTTGCATATAAAATGAAGGTATACAAAGATTTGAATCTTCACTTGTATTTGAATTTTTCATATACTAAAATATATAGTGAACTAATTAGTCTTGAATAATTATCTCTAATAAACTAAAATTCAATTATAAATATACAATTTTAGTGATGTTTCGCAAGACTTACACATTACGGCCATGTGTACATATCATGTTTATCAGAATTTTAGAGATTACTAAATCTTATAGGGAATAACCTCACTCTCACACTAATATTAGTGGATTCATCTAAAATGTCACTATAACTTTAACATTATTCTTAAAAATATATAAACTTATTAAGAGTCTTATTGACTCAACCTCTACAATGTTACTATGAGCATCCGAAGTGAGCGTAGCATGGCTTCGTCCCGCCTCGTGGTGGAGAGCACAAGACTCCTAATAACCCTTCTGTGAAGGAGTGTGAAACAATGGGGGGTTACCTCTTAAGTGCGGGTAGGAATGTCACTTTGGATTTTATTTGCGTTTGGAGTCAACAACAGCTAATGAGGTGTGGCTGGACACCTTTTAGGATACTATCTAGAGGAGTCCCTAAAAACAACTAAGCATGGCCTAACCAAAGTTTGGAGGTTGGGTTTGGAGTTTCTATTACGGTTGGGAAAGGTGTTAAGCACCCAAACCACTTGTACTACATACGATTACATACTAATCTTGTCATCTTAAATCAAGAATAAATGGTGGTGTCTGATGGTCTTGTTGGTGCGTTACTTGAGTGATCTAGAATTGGGGGTCAAAGCCCTTCGCGAAGTGTCATTGAATGCCCATTGAGTCTATTCAAGGAGAACAATTCATTATTTTTATACTACCATGAGCTGAGGTTTGGGTGTGTGGAATGATACAACATGAAAGTCTTACTTTAATTCATTGATTGATTAGACTTATCATGCAATTATTTACACAAAAGAAAGAAAGATCCCTCATTGCACAATCCATGGAGTTTCACTATTTTTGGTTGCCTTGAGCTATGTATGCATTATAAGATCCAATTTCTTCACTCCACTCGACTCTCGACAAACCACCTGCATAAATCATGTATCACACAAATTAAAATTGCAAGGACTTTAGAGAACATATTAAGCGATTCTCAGATGTGGACAGACCCTCAGGGCTCGTGGAGAAACACTCGGGAAAAGCCAAGTCTGGACCACATACCCCATAAGGGGGTTGGTCCTCTATACAATCATTGGGTAGCCAATGGTCTTGCCTAGGACCACACCCAATAGTGTCTTAGGGTGGCGGTCCTCTCTGGTGGTATTTTACTGTTGAACTAAGACATATATTGTACTCTATTTGTACACATTCTATTGGTGATAGAATTATAGAAAAATATACTCCTTATTGATTGGTTAACAGTAGTTGTTGATTTGGATTATCAATGTTGTTTGTGTCTTATCATTATTGAAATTAGTTGTTGCCTATGCTTCATGATGACATAGAGTATAATCATGACTTACACATGGTGATATTCAGCCTCACACCAATCAAGAACAATGTAGTAAAATACAAAGAACATAAGTAGACAAAGAACACAAAAACATTATTGGAGTTGCCTACATCTACAGAAGGAGAAAGATTTTATTTTATTTTATTTTTAGTGAAAAATGATAGGGAATGACAAATTGTCATCAACTTTTTACTAGATCACAACCCAAAAGAAAATCTAAAGAATTACTCAAGCCCTTCTTGTTATTATTTAAATATTTCTCACAAAAGCCACTAACAAAAAAAAAAAAAAAAAAAATACACACACACACTTTCCCACAATTTGTGATAATATTTGTATAAGAATCCATCACAAACAATCCCTTTCGAATTTAAAATATAAATGTTGACTTTTATTTATTCTAGATGTCCTCCAATGTTTTCAACTCTTCATGTCAAAGGAAAATTGTTTTATCTCACTCTTATTCATACAAGGAATGAGAACTTATATTTATAACCAACTTCCAAATAATGCTTTAAACTTTAACCATTGGATCGATTCCAATAAGATGGCAGAGAGAAAGATATATCATAATAATTTCTAAATTAGCTTGTACGGTAACCACCACAAAGGTTAAACTTTGTTCTTTAATTATTTTCATCTATTAAAGCATCCTTATATAAATATTCAAGAAAAACTTAGTGTCGTCAACAATGTACACTCCACGTGGACCCTAAACCAAACCATTCTTAACTTAGTCCAAATATTCATTGTAAAAGCATAAACCATTTTTTAAAAAATATCTTTAATTAACCTGTGGATCAAATTCGAACACGAATCCGGATCCGTGACACTAGATGACACACTCCAAACCCGTATCTCATGGTGGAGAGATCCCGTTTTCGAAGTGTGACACTTTTCCTCTTTATCGTTTCCCATATAAATTTGGTCCACTTCTTTTTAATCCTTTTAATTCCAATTATCCAAATCATATAACGTAGCAGAATAATAATTAAACTCATACAATCCATTCACAATCACATGTAGCAACGGAATTGTTCATTCGTTTACCTTTCTTCCTTATCAAAATACAACGAAATAGATAATGATACCAATAAACTAAACCAAAATGTAGCGAAAAATAATCACAACCATATCCATGCTAACTAAACAAACCATCCACATGTCTACCATCAAAGTACGAAGGCTCCCATAGACCAATAATACGGTGTCATATTCTCCAACCTAAAAGGAGTATAAACCAAAAGTCTAATACAAAATACATTTCATATCCATAAATTGAAATACAAAATGGAATGTAAACTATGGGCCCTATGTCAAATGTCTTCCTCTTCCCGCATCACACGCGGTACACGAGTTATCTCTTCCTCCATCACTATGATCTGTAGGATGGCGCCAATTTGAATGAGCTTGATGAGTCAACGGGTAGATATACATAAAATACAACAGAATAAAGAAGCCAAAGAAAGAACAATAATAGATAAGAAAGAATCAAGATAGAGTAAGGATGTTAAATGTGTATACATGTGTAACAAAAGATCTGAACATATATTCTTACTATGATTCAAAGTATGTCTATGCTTCAAAATAATATAGTGGTTTCCAAATCAAATCAAAATATGCATATGCTATATGCTAACTCACAAAGGTCTCCCTCAAATACTAATACAAAATGCTTATTACCTAAGAAAGGCCTCCGACGAAATCCAAAACATGTAAATAACCCAAGTAGGGTCTTCGACTAATCAAATCATATGCAAACAACCTATGTTGGGTCTCAGAAAAAAAATCAATCATATTTCTCTCTTTCTATGGTCATTTATACCTAAATAAGGCATTGAAATAAATTTGGTTTGTCCCATATGAGTCCCACATAATTTAGAATTAAAATCATGTGTAGTACAAATCCTAAGAATATTCTAAAACTGTGGTGACCGATCACGCCATGGCCCATTACAGGGTTGGTGACCAATTACGCTGTGATTCATCACAGCCATGGTGCAAGGGATTCTACTTTTTTGAAATGATAATTTTCCTGTGGTGACACATTGTGGTCTTGGTGACCGATCACCAAAGTCAAATCTTAAAATTTTGTGTTTTCAGACTCTTAAGTCCAAACCTTTCCATTTTAAGGTCTCCCAACTATTCCTAACCCATGTTTATCTCTCTAATGAGTTAAGGTTGGCCCTGTAGGTCAAAATACAAGGATCTCATGTTTAGACATGTGGTTTCGGATTTGAATATCTAGGCTTTACCAAAAATGGATGCGGGGTGTTACAATTATCTACACATAATCCATTAAAGTAGGATCTAACTCGATCATAATATAACCAATAACATATGTGTAACTATCAATAGTAAAACCAATTAATCAATTAGTTACAATGCCATAATTCTTTTATAATTTTCTCTATAGGCACATTACCATCGCCAACCAGTTGAAAGCCAATCACAATACCCATCTTTACCCTAAGTATGAAATAAGTGTCATTGCACTAACAACAAAAGAGATGCTCCATAAACTCCTATCACTACTTTACACATTCAATTTTCAACTTACCATACAGGAATTCCACCTAGATAATAAAGATATTTTTTTTGGTAATAAAAGATTATATCACACTTCAAATCTTTTCCTTCATAAAAACCATACAGCTACATGTGATCTTAATGGCTTCATCTCCAGCTTAGACAACTTTTAGAGTCTATTTATCAAGTGAAATTAGATTATTTTGCAGTTTTGGAACATACGTCACACCACTCAAAGAGTGAATCACTCTATCAAATATCTTGATTTTCAATACCCTAACACCTTCATAAGAAGAACTATGACAATGGAGACAAGACTCTTTTTTGCTTGAAACTTCCTAAATTATTCGTTCTTATAATAAACTTGGATAAGAATCATTAATCTCATATCCACACAAAAATAAATAAATAAACCGGAAAAAAAAAATCATCCCAATGTATTCTTCCTTGTTCAATTCCATCACCACTGAAAATGTCACATTCAAAGGGTTATTCTAGTTCTACCTATTTTATAAGTTATATTTGTTTTAACAATGATGCTTCTATAGTAGAAATACTACTTGTAGTGATAGCATCGCAACTTGTCCTTTCCTTTGGACTTAGATCTTGACCTGCCTTTACTCAATTCTTTTTCCAGTGGCCTTCCCAGTTGATATTCATGAGTCATCAACATTTAGTTTAGTGCTCCTTCAAGATTGGGTGGGTTCCTTTCTAATCTCAATAGAGATGATTTCTTTTGTGAGTAATTCCAAATAATCCACCATATTCTATTCATGTAAGAATGCAGTCATTAGGTACTCATTCGAATATGGAAATGAGGTAAATGAAATAGAACCTTGTCTATTTCCTCTGACTTGGCATCAACCTCATGTAGCTTATGCAGTATCTTATAGAACATATCCATGTGTTCCCAATGATTCCCACCATTAATGGATAAAATTGCCTTTTCAAGTGTAGCTTATTTATTAGTCAAGTTTTTTCCCATGTAGAGTTTCTCCAAATAATTGTTGTGCTAAATATTTATTTATATTGCTAAACAAAACATTATTTTAAATACATAATCAAATCATGTTAACTACTTTCGACTTTATATCTTTCTAACGTTTAATTTTTCTCTTCAAGGGCTCAATGCTTTTTACAAACCTTGTTGTTTCAAGATGTCCCTCATCCTTATTTGCTACAAAGTGAACCTGCCTTTTTCATCAATTTTTTATTTATTCATTGAGAATTGATCATGTTTACTATCATCATGAATTACCCAAAATAAATTCAAGAAACTACCTTAAGATTCCAAAAGACTAATGTTTTGAATTAAATCAAATAATTCTACCTACACCTTCTGCTCACAATCTTCTTCCTCTCCCTCCCATTCAAGAACCAAGGTTCTAATACAATTAATTATTGTGCAGCTCTGATACCAGTTGTTGCATAGCTTAGCTCTAATATCATATGTTGTTAAATATAGGCTCACACTGATCACAAACAATGTAGTAAAATGCAAATAAAACAAGTACGCAAAACAAAAAATCACAAAAAAAAACTTACATGTTTTGGCAAGGTTGCCTACATCGATTGAATAAGAGACATTCGAGTTCCATTGAGGGATAAACAAGAAGTAATAACATAGTTATCAACTCTTTGCCCTCATCACAACCAAAAGAGAAAATCAAACATTTACCTATGCCCTTTCTTTAATTCTTTACACCTTTCTCACAAGAGGAGGAATGAAAAAATTTCAATGTCCTTACTCTCCCACTGTTTGTGATAATCTTAATAGAAGAGTTTCCACACAAAAAAAATTTCTTTCCATTCTAGAATATGGAAATTAAGGCGACTTCTATTCAAACCAGAATGTTTCCTACTCTTCGTGTCAAAGGAAAGCTGACTTCTCCCTCTCCTATATGTAGAGACAACTTCTATTTAAGAACCAATTCAAACCTCGGCCATTGGATCAACTACAATCTGATGGCTGAGAAACAAGACACACACAACAAAGTCAAATAATTCAATCCTAGTTATCGAAACAAACCACTTCTTTGCATATTAATCAGTCACATGTTAAGCCCATAGATTTCAAATATTTCATAACAAAAGAACAAATTTGGCTTGTATGTCAAGGTTAATTGATTCCCATGTCCTAACCAATTGATCATGACATAAACTAGCCAAGTCGTCAGATATTGATTAGCTTTGACATCAATTTAGTTGCCAACCTAAGTGACCCATTAAAATATTGGAATAGGCAAAATATAACTACAAAACAAATGATTGTTGTTTATGACATTATGCAAGGCTTATGCACTTTATAATTATTTTTTGGACGTAATTAGATATGAAATTATAATAAGTTATCCTGAGAAGTCCAAACCTATGGTAATGATCACTAACACCCTCCAACTTCCTTCAAATACGAATTGTCTACTTATTTAACTAGGATGGTTGTGATCCTATTTATCAAAACTAATCTAGACGACAATATTTATCTGAAAGGGCTTCATGTCGATTCAGTTTGGTCCAACTGATGGAACAACCAAGATCCAACTAATGGCATCCTAATTATTTTGTTAATGGATTTAAGATAAATTTGGTTCTATCTACCCATGTCAACCAACTTAACCACCTTGGTCATCTAGTCTTAAACGAAGTTAGTTGGTTCATCGGATTCTGACCCATTTTGTGCAGATTCCATCCCCAAGCTGGAGTAATCCATCAAAGTGGTATGTTCCCATTTTCAAGTTGAACCATTCAAGACAATCCATTTTTTTCTAACCATGCACAGTTATCATATCATATAAAATTAATTTGTTTGAGACTTAGATATTAAAACAAACCTAGAAAAATGATCTAGCCGGTTCAAATCCCACTCAACCACGTCTACCCCAAGATGTGATGAATAAGGATGCAAATATCTGATTGTTATCCGTATTTGGTTCATATTCGTATCCATTTAATATATATATATATATATATTGTAGGTTATTTTACTTTATAAATACTATTGTAGGTTATGTTACATTATTTGTAACATTAATCCTAACGTAACGGATGCAAATAAATTAACCTAACTTAATGAGTTTGTTTAATCGGATATATCCGTATTTGTATCCGATATTTGACTAACTTAACGGATACAAATATGGACCTATAGCTATCCAATTCGATCGATTAATTATCCATTCATTTAAAAAATATCCAATTATAAATGAACCGAATTTAGATATACTATTATCCGCATCAAATCCGGCTTATTTGCATCCCTAGTGATGAATATTTTTTAACAAGAACTTAAATAAATTAGACCCTTGGTTCAACCGCTTTGGTTAGTTGATCATGTTGGATCATGTTGGATCATGTAGTGATCTTAGGAAGTCACATCACCTGCAAAAAGTTTCCAAGTTTAGTAAACTCAATAACATAATAGAGTGGATTTTAGGGTCTTTAGGTTTTAAATGTGCCATCGGTCTTTCCATCCTCAGGTTGCCTACATACCCCCTTTCGAAGGGAATCAAGCTAGATGTAGTTCTACTAGACTGATCCGAGGTATAGAGATGTCGTTATCACGTTTCTTGAGGATAGTTAAGGCCTCCCACTAAATGTGTAATGGACCGTAAGCCAAGCTAACCCCGAGATACAACCGAACTCGGACCATGTCCTGTCTCTCAACAAGGTGCACTCCCCAGAGAGGCCATTATACCTTTCATACAACTTATTTCCCTTAGTGATCAGGTACGCTTAAAACAAATGATAAAACTTGTTCAAATTTTATGAAAATTTTGGAAGATTTTTCCTTTAGAAATGTAAACATGATACATTAAAACCAAATCACGAAGACAAGGACCTCCGACACAATGTCTTTCTCAAGGAACCACTGTGTTCATAGAGGGTTTGGGCCTATGGATTCAAGTTGGTCCCTTTAAAGAGGGTAGTGAATCCAAGTACCAGACGGTCTAAGGGCAAGAAAAGAGAGAGAGAGGGAGAGAGTTGGTTGTCATGCATGGTAAACCCACAGCCAAAGGCGTTCTTCTTTCTTCTTTTCCTCTTCTTCTTCTTCCTTTTCTCCCTTCTCTAGCTCTCACTTTCGTTCTCCCTTCCCCTCTCACCGAATTGGTTTCAACCCATGTAATAGGCTTTATAAGGGCCTTCAACCACTCTCACCCACTCTTATACATGTCCATTTTTAAGTGGACATCAATCACCATTTTTCATCATGAAGGGCCTGTACGGACTAGCTTGTGCTATAAGCTTCGTTCTGGGTTAACTAGGTCTATCGTGAAGAATCTCAGTCATATCATGAGCCAACTCTTTGCAGGCCAAGTCGTTTTGGGTTAACTGGACCTATTGTGAAGAATCTTAATCATATCACGAGCTAGCTCTTCATGGGCCAAGTCCCTCCATGGTGCTAGGCCGTGTCGAGCTTCCTTCGTGATGCAAGTTCCTTTGTGATTTTGGACCCTAACGAGCCTCCATCATGATGACGTTTTCATCACAATGGCTATTTCATCACGGTGCATCTTCTTCGCGATGCACCCTCCTCATGGTTTACTTGGCTCTTAATGCTTCATCACGATACATTATGCCTTGCGATCCACTCATCTTTGAGGTATAGTTTATTCACAGTATACCTTAGTTTGTTTTCTTTACAATCAACCCAAGATCTAATCTGGACCTTTAAAAATGAATATTGCAACTCTGCGATGATGTACACATGCGAAGTGCAAAGTGTGCCTTAAGTGCCCTTACACCCAAGCCCTTGCCTGCACCCATACCCAAGCCCGTGCTCGTGTGTACGCTACATCGTAGCAATTAAGGAGAAAGAGAGGGGGCTCTCAAAATACACAAGGAGGGTGAGAGGAATAACTTATATTCTGTTTTGTATATTCATTTCTTTCCAATGTGGGACTATTCCCAAAAGTCAACTTTAGAAAAATTTTGAAAACACAACCTTGAAAACATAAACAGGGGAGCTGTTAATGGATTTCCGTTTTCAACAGATCACTTGATCTTGACACAAAACTGCATAAGTTGTACAAATTTGCTTATATTTTTATGCAAAATTTGTTCCCAAGCTAATCAACTACAAGGGGCCCCATTCTCATTCTTCAAGTTCGACCAAATGAGAAGGCTTTACGATTTTTATAACAGGATAAGATGAGTTACTACAGAAGATCCGGTTTATCATCAATGTTCAAAGCATTATTCTGTAGAACTTCTTCAATCTAAAATTATATATGGTTGTATTTTAGTGTGAGCTTCTTTTGGATGTAGTTAAGGTAAAGGGTTACTTGGTCTGTAGGTGATTCATACCTACAAGCATCAGCTTTTTTTTCACTAAATATAAAGGAAGAAAATGCAATTTAAGTAAAAAGAGGAATAGAAATGAGAATGTACTAAAATTTGATAACCAAGAGACATCCAAAAATGACTATTTTCATTATATCTATTCAATTTCATAAAGAGGGACAGGTTGAAGTAGAAGTTGGTCAATGAAATATAGTTTGTGGATGAAGTGGAAAGGTGCTTTTAGAGCGTCATATGATTGACAATTACCACTAAAATTGAATATATATATATATATATATATAATGGGCCATAAGACCTATTTAATGGAGCAAATTATTGGGAGAAAGAACTTATACATAGAATGAGTATCATTGAGATAAAGATAATAACAGTGATCGATGGAGTAATAAGACTAGAGATAATAGAATAAAAAAGATTGCATTGAACTTAGAGGTAGCACCAATAGGTGATAAGATGATGAAATGTCAATCAAGATAGTTCAATTATGCACATACTAGTGGGGAGAAGATGATACAACTTAAAGACATTAAAATAGGAAGAAGAATGTCAAAATTGGTTTAGATTAGTGAAGAAAGACATAAGTGCTTCTGAATTTAACAACAGATATAATCACCAAAAAAATGAAGAAAATACAGATATGTTATATGGCTACCAATACGCCGAGCTCGTCATGTTGAGTTTAGCCTTGTTTGAAGGTCACAAAGTTGAGCTTAAGCCTCCAATTTAGCTTGTTTAGCTAAGTGATCCTGAGCATCTGCATTAGGCTTAGCTTGTTATGAGCTCAGTTTGTAAATGGTCTTATATACATACACTAAAATAATGGGTTGCCTATGTGGACAATCCCAACAAATTTCTTCTTATCTTTATAAAATTATTAAGTGTCCATCTTTATGTTTCTCTTTTACTTCTCTTAAATTTTCTGCCTCAGATTTGATAGGACCTCTTGAGGTCACCCTAAAGTAAGATAGACATTAGAGGCTGATACATCAGCACTGAAAAAGTGACTTCCACTTTTTGGGGGATGTTATTCGTTTTTTAGCACTGATGTGTTAGCCCCTGCTGTCAGTCCTACTTTAGGGTGATCTCAAGTGGTCCTACCAAATCCTCAGGGTAAATTTTCTCATCCACATTCCTATCCTTAGTTTTTTTTATTGATTTCTAGTCTTATATTAAATTACATGTGTCCCCTCAATTCTTCTTCCTCTTCTAAATTTTCTTTCATTCTAGGTTTCCCTCTCCAACTCCTTCTTAATATATATTTTTTTAATTTTTAACTCTTTTGGGTTAACACCCCTAATCTTTGTCCATGCTTCCCTCTTCCACGGGTCATCTGCTAGTATATGTGAAATATTTATAAATATAACACTATATTTTTTATTCATATATTATACTTATTAAATGGTATGAGTTGTTGCACCTGTTTCATCCAATTTTTTTTTTAGCCTTCAAGAACATTTTAAACTCAGGAGGAAAATGTTCTGTTGAGAAGGTAGGTGTTCAAAAAGAGACACCAAATTCAAAAACCCATCATGTCTCAATCAATGGGACACAAACAGAAGTCTGTGTCAACAAAGACAATCATTCTCCCTTTGCCCTGAACTATAAGCTAGAATTTAGTGAGTCAAGCTGAGCTTGAGTTGAGTTCAGCTCAAAATTGAGCTTAAGCCTAATCCTTATGTGATGAGTCTAAGTTGAGCTTAGCAAAACTCGACTAATTGACACTAGGGCTTCAAGTTATCGAAACAATGTATGTGTTCATTCCACATTTGATTCAAAATAAAGCCTATCCGGTCTGTTTATATTGGATAGGATAGGGTCATACATTGATCTAATCCATCTGAATATAACAATATATAGAATATAGAATATAAACTCCTAGATTTAAAACTAATCCAAGTCTTAAATAGCCTAATAACTAAAACCCTAAAAATATATAAACTTTTCCCTCATAATTGTTATCTCCCCATCCACGGCGGTACCCACAAGTACCACAACTATGCCGCAGTGGCGGAAGTTCACACCCACCACATAGGAAAAGGAATGGTGTTTTGTTCCATCCAACATTGTTTTTAGGCCATATAGCATCGGAGATCTTGACAAGTATAGAGATGGGTTAGGGAAGACTGCATTGGTGATGGTGACGATGACATCTATAGAATTACCTTTTTTCCAAT
>JAOXJP010224831.1:0-11636 GCA_025762735.1 Platanus orientalis | reverse complement strand
ATCCTAAATACAACAAAATCAAAATAGTGTAAATGTCTTTTTTATATAGATGTGAAAAAAAGCACTCTAAAAAAGTGAAAAAACACAAACAAAAGCTTAACAATCTAGTCAACTATCTTCAATTTTCTCTTTTAACGTATATTCTTTCATTTACAATAAATCCTTAGTGTGCACCATCCAACTTCAATGACACTTAAAATAATAGTGATGATAACAAAATGTAGTTTTGAAATCTCATGCGAGTGAAAATCAGTGATAATGGTTCAGATACTAACACCCATGAGAAAGGTTGAAACCATCTGAAGGACTAAAACATCCATATTTTCTTGTCTTAATCCAAGATATAAATGTCTAAAAAATATAATGTTCTAAATGTCTTTTCTATCTCTACGAAAAATTGTCTAAAAAATATAATGTCCAAAATGTCTTTTCTATCTCTACGAAAAATTCTCATGTTCTTCTATTTAAATCAACATTTCTTCATCCCTTCTCTTTTTCATTATTTTTTCTCTATCTTTCTCAACACTTTCTCTTCCCCTATCTTTCTTAACATTTTCTTTTCTTCTCTTTCTTATCATTTTTTTCTTCCTCTGAAATCTCACTCTTTGTTTACCAATGGTTTTTTTAACAGTTTGTCATTATTTATCATTCTCTCTTATACCCTATAATCTCATATTTTACCATTTAAACATCCTATAAATATACAAAATTAAATAATTAAACTATATAAATAAAATATTAATTCATGAAAATTAATATAAACAAAATTTTTAAGACGAAAATGTACCAATTTTTCATAAACCTATTTAAAAAAAATAAAAAAGAAAACATACAAGATGTTAATACTTAAAGGATTTAATAATCAAACATTCTAAGTTATCTACATACAAAAAAAAAAAAAGAAGATAAAAACATCACATTAAAGCATGATGAATTAATACAAGAAATCTTTATATTTGTGATTTTACTTGAATTTGGATTATTTATAAAATAAAAATATTAGTTTACATCACAAATTAATTTAATGATTATATTGTAATGTATTATACAAAAAAAAAAAAATGATCATCTTATTTTACATCTCTGTTATATACACAGTAAGGAAAATGATAAATCAAACATATATATTTACTTTGTTTTACTTGATGATAAATCTGACTTCATGTTGGTGTAAAATTATTGGTCTTATACATGCATCAACAATATTAGACCCACATTTTAACTAACATATATAAAGTATAAAGTCATTATTTAAATGAACTATATTAGTGTTTTGTTCGATTATAATGGATTAAAACTAAATAAATTGTTGTACAACATTTTCAACGAAAGTAATCATTAAAAGCATTATAATAACCTTCTCTATCTACAAAATATAACACTTAATATTATCACAAAACTAATTTATAACTCTTCATTTTACAAGATGTATAAATTTTTTTTCTTAGAACCGCATCATTCGTTAAATGTATAAAAGAAAAAAGATTAGTAATACTTTTAATGAAATAAGGTACATCATTGGTTATTAGAAGCTAAAATTTTAAATGAAAAAAAGATAAAAAAATAAAAATTACGGGAATAAGTATTACAACAATAGTAAAACTTAAGGGTTTCATCACCAATTATACATACTTAATGCGGCTACTCATTTATTACTGTGTTTTTATATAATATTTTTACTTCACGTCATTATCCTTGTTTTTACTAGAAACCAAAATATTTACTATAATTCTTATATTATTTTGTTTATCAAAAAAATATATCTTATTATTTGATGTAATGTAAAAGGCCAAAATTTTTAGATTTGATTAAAAAATAAAATTGGTTTTAAACTATTTTATTGGTGATATGTCATTCTTCTAATGGAGATATCAAGAATAAGTTTATCCATATATTTATAAAATTCTTTTACTCAATTCTTTTTACAAACCGTCTTTTCAAGTTACTCAACTTTCTTCAACTACAAATTTGTCTTCATTTACAATCTTATTGATTTTCTTTATTGTCTTTTAATTATATATGTTCTCTATTTAAAAAAATCTAATTGATTTTTCAACTAATTACAACAATTACTTCAAAAAAAATACAGAATTTTCTATCTGTAAACATGAAATTGCATAATTCCATTAAAATGTAGTTCATTTAAAGAAATTAAAATGAAAGCCAAAAATATAAGAAACAAATTTTAATATATGTTCAAACATGAAATCCTACAAAATTGAATGAAATTGTTCTTTAAACTCATCTTCATTCATCGGAGTAAAAAACATTATATGAAAATTCTTTAAATTAAGTTTATAGTTTTCTAAATTGTTACATAACAGGATTCAAAAAAATTGAAAATATTCTGAAAATCCATCCTAAATCGTATCTTAAAATATTTATGAAAATCTTTAAAAAATAGATAAATCAAACATCTTAAATTTCAAAGAACAAAAAACTATATATTAAGTGGAATTAACTCTATTTTTCCTCAAAGCAAATGATAAACAAAGAATCTAAAATGAAGAAAAAACAAAAATACTAATATCAATGTACTGTATTTTATTAGAACCTTAAAATCCTACTTGCAACACCAGTTTTACATTAGACCTTAAAATGGAATAAATAAATAAATAACTCATAAATTGATAAAAGAAATGTAAATATTCAAAATAAAAAATAATAATGTGCATATCATGACCCTTAATCCCACAAGAACCTCTACCATCATGAACTTCAATCTTATTCATTTCATTTAATGTTTTATTCTAATGTATGTAACCTCCAGTTATCGTGTATTTTTTATATAGATGTTTATTTTCACTTCTTTAAAATCTTTCATTTTTTAAAACTTAAATTTTATAAAACCCATATGTAAGTTATCATAATCTTTCATCACTTGATTCAATTTTTTCTTTACACAAAAGATTCCACAACTGAAAGAGTATAGAAACAAAAAAATAACATCAACACCAAATATAACAAAACCGAAATAGTATAAATGTTTTTTTTATATAGATGGTGCCAATGAAATAAGCACTATAAAATGACAAAAGCACACATAAAAACTCAACAATCCAGCCAACTACTTTCAATCTTTTCTGTCAATGTATCTATTCTCATTTACAATAAATCTTTAGTGTGTACCACCTAATTTTTAGGACACTTAAAATAATAGTGTTGATAACAAAATGCCGTTTAGAATCTTGTGTTTGTAAAAATCATTGATAATGGTCTACATATTATCACCAATGAAAAATGCTAAAACCATCCGAAGTATTAAAGCATCTATATTTTCTCATCTCAATCTAAGATGTAAATATCTAAAAAGTATAATGTACCAAATGTCATTTTTACTATATAAAAAATTCTCATATTCCTCTATTTGAATCACAACTTCTTCTTCTCTTATCTTTTTCAGTATTCTTTTCTCCATTTCTTTTAACACTCTCCTCCCCTATCTTTCTTAACATTTTTTTCATTTTCCCTCTTTCTCATCATTCTTTTCTTCTCATAAAATCTCACTTTTCCATTTCTTATCTTTCTTAATATTCTTTCATTATCCATTTTTCTCATCATTCTCTTCTACTTCTGTAATCTCATATTTCATCATTCGAACATTCAATAAATATGTAAAACGAAGAAAAACAAAATAACACCAACACCAAACACAACAACACTGGAAAAGTATGGGTTGAAATTAAGTACAAATGAAGTTCATACTAATGAATTAGAATGACATCAGGGGGATGATAAATTAGTGCCGAAAAGTGACTTACACTTTTTAGGGGGTGCTTATCACTTTTCAGTGCCGATGTGTTCGCCCCTTGATGCTATTTTAATATATCAGTATGAATTTCATTCGTACCTAATCTTCACTAGAAAAGTGCAGATGTTTCTTCTGTATAGATGTTGTCAATAAAATGAGCACTCCAAGAAGGTGAAAAAACATAGATAAAAAGCTTGATAATTTGGCTGACTGCCTTCAATCTTTTTTATCGAATTATTTTCTCATTGTCACAATAGATCTTTAATGCGCATTTTTCAACTTCAAGAGTACTTAAAATAATAATAAAATAGGATGCAGTTTTGAAATCTTGTGCTCATGAAAATTAGTGATAATGGTCCACATACTAACACGCATGAGAAATGCTTAAATCATCCGAAATATTAAAACATCCATGTTTTTTCATCCCAATCCAATACGTAGATGTTCAAAAAATATAATGTTTCAAATGTCTTTTTCTATCAATACGAGAAATTCCAATACTCTTTTATTTGAATCACCATTCCTTTGTCCCTTATTTTTCTCATTACTTTTTTCCATCTTTCTTAGCACTCTCTCATTTCCTATATATTTTTTAAAATTTTATTTTTCCTCTTTTTCATTATTTTTTTCTTCCACTAAAATCTCACACTCTTTTTCCATCTTTTATAACATTCTTTCATTATCCATCTTTTTCATCATTTTCTTCTACCTCTATAATCTCAAATTTCACCATCCGAACATCTTATAATTATACAAAACAAAGAAAAAAATAATTAAATAATTGGCATTATAAAAATAAGATATTAATTAATGCAAATAAATACAAAAGGAATTTTCAAGATGCAAGTGAACCAACTTCTTATAGACCCATTTAAAAAAAATGAAAAATAAAACATTCAAGCTGTTCATACTTAAAGGATTTAATAATCAAACATTCTAACTTATATTAGTACTTGATTCAATCATAATGGATTAAAACTAATAAACTATTACAAAACATTTTCAGCAAAAGTAATCATTAAAAATATTACAATGAACTCTTAATTCCCTCTATTTGTCAAATGTAGCATACTAATACTGTCACATAATTAATATATAACTCTACATTCTATAAGATGCATAAATTCTTCCCTAAAACCCCATTATACACTAAATGCATAAAAAAACAAAGGGTAGCAACATAAGTGGACAATAGGACATTCATTATCTAAAGAATGACATAATTTAGGCATTAAATAAATCTTAGTTAATATGGTGGTTTCAAGTATTATTCAAATTTCTACACACTTAATGAAAGAAAAATTAATGCTATTATATGACCATTTAAAAATGAAAATGTCCTTAAAACAAATCAAACTTAATCAAAAGTGGAAATCGATAATGATTTATCATTTATCTAAGTATAGAAGAAATAAAATAACAAAAAAATTGAAAAATGCATATACACATAAATTTACTAGAATTGGGGTGTGCATAGGCCATGTCCAAGCTGGGCCTTAGTATGCAAAGATAAGGTACATCATTAGTTACTAGAGGCTAGGACTTTGAATGAAAGAATGGCAAAAAAAAAAAAAAAAAACTTACCGTCAATTTTTATTTTATTTTTTAATCCTAGCAGGAACAAGAATGACAACATTAGTGGAATTTGAGGGTTCAATCACCTATTAAACAAAAATTTAAAATAAATTATATATACTTAATGTGACTACTCATCAGTTACCATTTTATTTTTATAGAATATTTTTACTTTACATCACTATTTTTGTTTTTACTAGAAACCAAAACATTTATTATTATTCTTACGTTATTTTTGTTAACCAGAAAAATATACCTTATTGTTTGAGACAACATGAAAGGCCAAAAGGTTAGTCGACTCAGATTTTTTACTCAACTCGACTTGGGAGTCATTGGAGTCAACTCCAGGAGTCATGATACTTTTTATTTTTATTTTTTTAAATATAACAAATATATTAAATATTCAAAAAATTACATATAGTCTTTTGGCTCATATTATATGTTACAAACTTAGCATTTCATAATACCTGAGACCTTGTGTCATTTATGTTATTCCCGCTTCTAGATGAGTCAACATAACCCAAAACCTACACTTAGTCGCTATGGTAGAAGATAACACAAGTATAACACAAAGAATATCACTTTACCATATATTTAAGAGAATACACAAGTTGAGACTTTTCTTGTTGTTGTAAAAATCAGCAATCCTCCTCTTTATATAGGCAACCCATATCCCTATGTTCCCTTAGGATCTTGTCATTTATTATGCAGATGATAGTATGGAGTTTTCTAGAATGTTCCACTACCTCCTTTTGTGAATTCTTCTAGAATCATCTATAGAAATATTTTGAACCCTTCTATTCATAGAATTTTCTAGAACATTCCCTATATTGCTAGGTCATAGTAAACTTTAATGGACCATTATGACTAACATGCCACAACTGTCATATACAAACCTCTAATTCTATTTACACACTATACAGGTGTGTTGGGACAGAGGCACAAACCTCGGCCTGCCATGTAGACTATGACGCATGACTAACTATAAACTCTAAATTCAATAATAAAGTAAAAATAAAAAATAAACTACTATTAGTATTAATATATTGAAAACCAAAATTACATATTTTCAACATAAGCAGTAAAACAAAATATCATCTCCAAGTATAAGCTTATACGGTTAAAACTTCAAGTTTAAAGTCTAATCTTCTTACTATTTTAGCCTTAATTTTTTCAAGTTCTTTATTCTTTCTTTCTTTTAATGTTTTTATTGTCTTTAAGAGATCATTTGTTGGAGAATTTATAAAATAAACCATAAGCCCTCTAAACCCCTACAAAAAAAGGAGTTTTTTTATTGTGTTTCAAGTTGGCTTTGGGCCATTTTAAGTTTAACAAGACTTATCTTAGTCACATGAATCGGTCTAAGTCAAAAGAGTCTAATAAGTTAACAACTCGACTCAGTGAGTCAGGTATAGTTAGGAGTCAACAGCATGACTCAACTTGTGAGGTCAACAAACTTGTGAGGTTAAGAAGTCAACTTGAGAAGTCAACAAACTAAAGCCAAAACATGCATGGATGCCAAGTTTCTCTCTTCCTTAATGTGTTGTGCTTACTAAGTTTCCATTATCCAATAAGGAAAATGAAGGGCTTGAAGATCACTAGATCCTTTTTTCTCTCTGCATAATGTGATCGCCTGCATATTGTGATTGCAAAGACCACAAAACACCAATATCTTCCTCAAGAGGGAGAATAATAGCATCAAACCTTAGTCCAGCCTTTGCATGTATAGTGGTGTACGTGAATGATATAGTAAAATTAGTAGCATTTTATACAAAGCCTTCAGCAACACAATTCGTCTACTGGGGGAAGGGAGATGGTTACTTATTTACTGACAAGGGTTGAGAAGAGAAAATAGAAGAATGAAGAGGGCCGAGAAGAAGAAAATAGAAGAACAAAGAGGTAAAATGGCTCATTGTTTTCTAGCAATGATAAGGGTCATTGTAGCACATTGTAAATAAAGATGAGGGTTAATAAAGGATTTTGTTGTGACTAGTCATGTTAAAATAAAGACCAATCACAACAAAATCCCTAGTAAAATTTTAAACATGTTCTAAATAGAAAAATATGTATTCTTTAATAAGTCTTACCATCTGCCTTAAAATCCTAAACATGTTCTAAATATAAAAAAAATACATATTCCTTGGTAAACTTTACCATCAAACTTAAAATACAATTTCACATTAGACTTGAAAATGCATATCTAATACAAAAAACCAAAAATTAGTGGAAGAACAATAATTATTGAAAAAAAATTTAAAAATAATGTGCATGTCGTGTACCTCAATCCTGCAAGAACCTCTACCATCATTTCAGTATGAACTTTGATCATATTCATTTCATTTATTGTTTTATGTTGCTGTATGCGACCTTCAACTACCCTATCTTTTTTTAAAGATGTTTGCCTTCACTTCTTTCCATGATTGAATTACCATCAACCTCATGTATAAGTTATAAAAATATTTCATCACATGATTCAATTTTTTCTTAACCCATAAAAGATTCCACAATTGTAAGAAAATTGAGGCGAAAAGAAAAAAATAGCACCAACACCTAACACAACATCAAAATTGTGTAAATGCTCTTTTGTATAGATGCTACCAATGACATAAGCCCTCCTAGAAGGTGGAAATAAAGCACAAATAAAAGTTCAATAATCCGTCTTGATGCCTTCAATCTTCTCTACTAACGTAACTTCTTCCATTCACAATAGATCTTCAGTACACCGTCCAACTACTAGGATACTTAAGATAATAGTGATGATAACATGATGCAGTTGTGGAATCTCATACTTGTAAAATTCAGTGATAATGGTCCACATAGTAACACCCATTAGAAAGGTTGAAACCATCTAAAATAATCCAAGACGAATACGTGTAAAAAATTTAATGTTTCAAATGTCTTCTTATTCCTCTATGAGAAATTTCTACACTCCTCTATTTGAATCACCATTCATTTGTCCATTATCTTTTTCATTATTTTTTTCCCATATTTCTTAACACTCTCTCATCCCCTATCTTTCTTATCAATCTTTCCTTCCCCTCTTTTTTATCATTCATTTCTTCCTCTGACATGTAAAAGCCCTAATGGATTGTTCAAGAAGAATGATTGTCTATGTTGACACAGACCTCTGTAAGCATTCCATTGATTGACACATGATGTGTTCTTGAATTTAAAGTCTCTTTTTGATCACCTACATTTTCAACTGGTCACTTTTTTGGGTGTTTTCACCTTTCAATACAACACGTGTCAACTTATAATTCACCATAGACACTATAGAGACTTTTTCATCACATGACATTTGTTGGGTTCGATAAAACAACAGAGGGAGAGGGGAGAATAGGGTTAAGGCGTTAAGCAGCATAAAGAGGTAGGAGAAAGAACCTACTTGCCCGGACGACGTTCGATGACGACAACCGGCAATATTTCAATGACAGAAAGGTGAAGAAAACTATTTTTTTTTTTTACTTTCTTCAATTCTTCTACTCTGCTATTATACATTTCCTTCTTATTCTTCATTTGCATCTCTCAAATCTCTCTTCTATAATAGTCTTCTTTGTTCTTTTTTCCTGCTTTTAATGAAAATGGAATTTTTTTTAATATAAGATTGGTTGATGATTGGACTTTGGGTTCGGTATTTCTACTACCACATTATCGCTGCTTCTTGTTGCTATTTTGAAAAGTTCCATTGATCTTCATGTTCAACAAAACCCTGCTTCAGTTGTGATCTTTTTGGTAGAGAAGGAAAAAGGGGGAAACAGAGAACATTGGATGTCCAAATTCGTATCCAATATCCAGCTAATCAGATAAATTTGAATACAAATCATATTGTTAATAGCTATCAAATACAAATATTCTCTATAAACGAACTGAATATGGATATAACTATATTTGGTTCGTTTTCACTCCGTTGAGGAATACTCTTGGATAGGATGTGCACACTGGAAACCTGCTTTGATACCATCTTAAATAATGCAATTAACCGTCTCTTCTAAAACCCTAAGTTGATAGGAGAGGTTAGAGTTAATTGCATTATTTAAGATGGTATTAGAGCAGGATTTTGGTCGTGAGTTCAAATCCCTTGTGGACACAATTATTCCCCCAGGTTTGGCACCAATTTTCCCATTGCAATGTTAGAGTGTGCATGTCCTATCCAAGAGAAATCCTCTTAAGGGGGAATGTTAAACTATATCTTAAGTATTTTAATTCTAATTTCACCCATCACCTTAGGATTTTAGGAGAGACAGTTAATTGCTTAATTCAAGAGAAATGAAATGAAAGGAAATGAGTTTTCAACAAGTTTTAAGCTTAATCATGGATCTTTTCCCCAATCTTACCTTGACCAACCTCCCTATCCTTCACCTCTTTAAAAATCACAATAATGAAGGGATAAGTTTAACTATAAATTTGTCTTTTCAGGTAGAATACTTTCATTCGAAGACTTGATTCAACTTGTCTGTTAGAGAACAAGAGTAAATCATGAGATTGCATGTTAAAGATAGATTACGTACCTAGACCACTACATCTCAGTGATTGAAGCGAGATGTTGGGTGGACATCTTTCTCTGCCTGATTTCCAGGAGTTGAGTCTAGCAAAACCAAGGCATTACATCCCTACAGCAAACCCAACAATGATCATAATACAATACCAACTTACAAAGAGCTAATTGCTCAAATTATGAAAAGATGGGAAAACCATCATGGGAAATGGCCAACAATGTAAAGTATGGAAAATTTATATTTATATTCAAATGCACTGTTTAATTATAATAGTAAAGCATCGAAAAGTTACTTTCACTTAACTTCTCCACACTATCCTATAATTTATAAAAGAATAAAGATTCATCAATATTTGAGGGTTTTGACAAAAGGTTAAAAAATTCGGTTCTCTGAAATGGTTTTATTGAATAGTTTATTCATATTTAACATGTATATATCAAGCAAGTGAATTTGTAGGAAAAAATGGAAAAACCATACACTTTGCTGGAAAATTTGGGACCTTTGCCTCTAAACAAACAACACCTAACAAGCAAAAGAAAACAAGAACTAGTGAAGATCAAAGACATACTCGTATGAAGCAGTAATAGAAGAACATTTGCAAAATGCAAGCAGGAACTTCTGGGTCTTGCATGGATATATGCATTAGGAACTTTTTATAAGATATTTTTTCTGCATGTGGGCACGTTTGATCGTAATAGCGAGCATCAAGTGTCAGTGACAGAGGAATCAGAAAAAAAAAAAAAAAAGTCTGCAAATCCGGCAGCTCTTGGTGAAGCAACACCCATTTTGTTTTGGATGAACTAAGGACAACTATTCAAATGGATTTGATAGAGGAAGGATGGGAGTTGAATGGAACTCTAGCAATAATATATATAGGAATATAAAGGAACAAACCCATTTTCCATTTACTTCCAAGTCACTCGAAGAGTTCATCAACCGTGGAAAAACTCGTTTTGGAGTGCTTTAATTGAAACCAAAGTATGCCATGGACAAATTCTATGCCGTCCAGCCCAGGCCCATGAATAATCTTTGGCCCAAGCTAAATCTGGCCCGGCTATACGACAAGAAATTAGGAGACTTGTAACTAAAACGTGCCCTCTTAAAAGTGAAAGGTGTCATACACATTATATAGGTTGAGAGTCAACCTCCTCTGGATGCAGTGAACGATTAGGAATGAACCCGATTAAACGATATTGAATGCAACATTCCAATGATCGTGTTGATTTACACAAGAGAAACACAAGAATTCAAGGTAGAGAAAATTCTCTGCAATTAAATGTTTCATTCCAATCTCATTCCATAATAATTCTTCAAATGACATAAATATTAGAATTTTATATGGTCATAATGAAGAAATCAAATCTTGACTCTTGATTTCTTAAACTTAATCCTAATCGTTAACTTAGCTTAAATTAAACGAACTAATAAAGAGACCAAAATACATTTCTAAACTTATTTATCAGGACAGCTAAGAAAAAGAAAAACTTTGTTAAAAAATCGTATAAACCATTGCCTTGTGGCTACAAAAGCCTTGGGAAACTCAAATGAAATGATTACATTACAGGCCGTTGCCAAACGCAGCATTAAAGTATATGTCCCCTTTTTCTTCTGAGGAGTTCACATTTAAGCATGTAGAAGAAATGAAAATGTGGTAGCTCACTAATTAATAATCAAGAGGCCAAACAAACAAAAACATGCATATGGTTATACCCCCCTCCTATTTGGCAAGAGAAGGCTTCACCTTCTTTTGTGCGGAAAAGATTTGGTATGAATGAAATTCGTATTGATTCATAAGAATGGCAAAGAGGTGGACA
>JAOXJP010224820.1:0-11636 GCA_025762735.1 Platanus orientalis | reverse complement strand
CTTTTGAGATGCACACAACAACTATTTTTTCCAAGTACAAGATAGTACTATAGCTTCAGTATATATTGGGTAACAAATCTCTCATAATGTGAGCACCAACTGATCTGTGGCAGTTTAAACTGATGATAGAAGGTTTTTAGTCAGGGTTTCTTTCTTTCTATTATATTTTGTTACAATTCCTTGTAGTCCATAAAAGACATGTACCAAACTGCAATACTTATATTTTGTTAGAGTTTCTCTTTCTAATCAAGGGCATTTTATTATATGGTGAAGACAATACCCAACTTGTGAGACAGAACCTGTGAGCATTCTATTGTTGGAGAATCTACCCGTACTCTGTTTTGGTAGTACCTATTTGTAGATGAAGAAAAGTAAAGTATTCACTAGTAATCCTGACCCTGAAATAGTACATAAGAACCCACCTTATTTTTTGATAGGCATGCCCCAAAGTCTACTACAATGCCTTCTTATTTGAATATAGTATTGGACTATGCAACAGATGTGTTAGTATTGGACTATGTGACAGAGTTTAGAACTAAATTTTCTACTTAATAGATTCAACAGAGTGGAGATTCTTTATTGTCCAAGTAAAGATACAATTCAAAATTGTGCAGAAGAAATTTAAAGATACAATTCACACAAGGCACACATGAGTCCACACTGAAATGCAAAATACGATTATTCAACCTAAAATGAAAGAGGAGAAAAATCCACCTTCTCAGGGTCTCCACCTTCATCCAGATGATTCTTTATGGCAGCTTTTTTGTACACCTTCTGGAGTTCATCTTGACTTGCACTTTTAGAAACACCAAGAACTTCATAGTATTTGGTGTTGTCACTCTTCTTTGGAGCACGCCCAAACATGATTGCAGCACTTCAACACACCACAATCCACACACTAACTAGTTGCTAATGTAGGAATCTCGCTTCTCAAATTCTCTGATGATCCTGAGCTCCAATACACAAAAAGAAAGAGAAACGCATAAGTGAATAAGAGCAAAATAAAACATTATATATATATATATATATATATATATATATATAATGTTTCATAGCTTAGACTATCCAGAAAACGGAAGTATCAACTTCTTCTTCTTCTTTCTATATATATATATATATATATAAAAACTAATGAATAAAATCACCAAACAACATAATACTAAGACAAAACACAAACCCAAGTCCCAGTGCAGGAATAATTTAGAAGCTGAATAATAAAATCACCATAGTACCATAGCTACCTTTATAACATGTTTTTTGTTTTTGGTTTTGTATTCATAGCCTCCTCTTCTTCCTCTTCTTCTTACATAGCATTACCTTGATTTTGAATACTTAAATTGATTTTTGGTCTACAATTATACTAAACCAATATGGACAAAATTTTAGAAATTAGCTATTCATCAAATTTACTCCCTGTTGAAATCATAATTAGGTGTAGAAGTTAATTTCACATAAAATTGTATCCATCTTTCCTACTCGAGTCATCATCTCCAGTCTGAATGGAGAATGTCACCCTAGCTCCAATCAATGCGTGACATAATGCCTAAAAAAGGTGTCTTTGGAAATTGACAAGGTTAAAGGGGGATAATATGGTAAACATGCAATATATAAGTACTATCAATTTATCAAAATACCCTTTTTTAGGCAATATATAAGTAATCACCTTCTCTAAAGTCCAAATGCAATATGTTTCTTTATTGAACTTGAAGGTTGTTATAAGATTCAAGACTCATTTTACTGCGATAATGACATTTTCATCATAATGCCTCCCCCTTTTTCTTCCTTTTTAATTTTTAATTTTTTTATTAAACGAGAGGATATTGACCCCGTCATTGCCTTTTGACAATAATAAAATATTTCCTCAGTTTTTCTTCTTGGATATTTAGTATTTACCCAAAAATAGCTTCTTTTTTTTATTTTATTTGCTTCCATCATAAAAACAGTCCATCTCTGTTTTGGGAGTCTACACTCCATAGTTTGAAATCACTCTGCAGTTCGAAAGGTTATATCACAAAAAAAAAAAAAAGTTACACTGTTCACCCCCACAAAAAGAAAAACAAAAGGAAGTTCGTTAAAGGTAAAGACACATATAAGAAGATCAAAGCCCTTAGAAGACAAACTAGATCCAAACCCATAAATCATACGGCCAATAGAGAAAAAAAATACCATTAAAAGAAGAGAAAAAAAGTACGAAAGAAGGAAAGGGAAGCAACCCTAAAACAAGTTTAAAACAAAAAAGAAGGAAAAAAAAATTACAGATGAATTGAAGTACCCAATTTACATCTAACCATTCCATAACAAAATAAATCTACCTAAAAACACAAAATGAAAGCTATGATAAAAGAAGTAAACCTTATCTGAGTCAGATTCTAAAGTAGTTTATAACAAATTGAAAGAAGCATAAAATCAATCGATACAAAAGAGAGAAGACAGAGATCATACTGGGTTTTGGAGAGCAGAGGGAGATCTTATTAGGTTTCGGAAAGCCAGAAGAGCAAAGCAATATATATAGAGAGAGAGAGCGAGAGAAAGAGGGTCTTGTCTCCCCTGAAGCTTCGCAAAGGGGGTTTCCGCCTTGGTTGACGGTCTACTTATAAACACAATAATCTCAAAATTCCTGAAATAGATTTACTGATTAAAACAAATGCATACCCCAAGCTACTGTGCATTCCTCGCTGGTCGCGCTAGCTTGATTAGCTTGACACTCAATGCCTTCTCAAACAAAGAAATTAACAAAAGAAATAAAAAAAATCATAAAAAATAAAGGGAAAAGAAGAACAAATCAAAATGAAATCACTCTCAGAGATCCATGATATGGTTCCTGCAAATCGCACAGTTATCCACAACAATATCTCCATCCATCAACAAACATGATAAAACCAGATTCAAATTACAAAAATAAAAAACTCTAACCCTAGAATGAAAGCAAGAAAAAAAAGTAATGGAGAGAGACAAATAACGGGTTCCAAACGAACACAATAAAAGAAGAAGAAGAAGAAGAAATAGAAGGGGTAGAGTGAGATTTAGGAAAACGTACCCCAAGCCCAAAAAACGACATCATTCCACTTCTTAATCTTGAAACGCTTGGGAGTTTTGGATGACGAGGACGAAGGGCTAGTGCCACTCGAACCCTCGCCGACTAGAGCCATGTTGATATCAGTATCCTGAGATGTCATGTTCTTTTGTGGGTGGGTATAGAGAGCAAAAGAAGAGGTAAAGGGGTTTTTTTTCCAAAAGAAGAGAGGGAGAGAGAGGCAAGAGCAGAGAGAGGGAGGGGGAGGCGAGAGCTGAGAGAGGGAGAGGAAGCCCAGAGAGGGCTTGAAACGGGAGAAGAGTGGAAGAGAAATCGGGAAGAGAGGATAAGAATCCCACGATGTATAGGTGGCTATTAGAAGCGTTTTGAAAACACGTTTTTGCGCGCCAATACTAAGCGTTTTGAAAACGCTTCTAAAGGGCTTGAAACTCGAGAAGAGTGAAAGAAAAAGCGGGAAAAGAATCCCGTGATGTATAAGTGGCTATTAGAAGCATTTTGAAAATACGTTTTTACACGTTAATACTAAGCGTTTTGAAAACACTTCTAAAGGGCTTTTACCAAGCTTTTTGGAAACATTATTAACGGTGTTTTTTAAAACTAAACATTTTTAAAATGCTGCTAATAGTGTTTTTGCCCAACTTTTTAAGAAGCGTTTTGAAACGCTGTATAAATAACAATTTTTAGTTTTTGCAGCGTTTAAAAAGGATTATTTTTGTCATTTATCTCATTTAGCAACATTTTTTTAGAGAAACGCTGTATAATACTATACATTTTCTATCATTTGTACAAAAATGCTTTCTAAAGTATGCTGCTAAAAACCATTTTTGTTGTAGTGTGAATAACATACTTTAACTGGAAACACTTGCCAGTGCAATATTTCTTCTAATTATATGCTTTTGGGAGAGGACTGGACAGCTGCTTAGAAAGAAGTAGCAAAAAATTATAATAAATATACTATATGGTAGAAATATAGTCTATGCATTTTCATACTAGTCTCAATAAGAGTCAATCACAATGAAACTAGTCTCACACTACATGTAAAAATATAGAAAAAATATTAGCCTACCTTAATTTATATCTCCATTTAAATTGTCTTTTGATCTTTATATCAAACACTATCAAGATTATTATGGAAAAAGATATTAGATTAGGATTACATTTAATTGGAATTGATAAAGATTAGGATAGAAATTAAGTCAAATCAAACCTACTTTAATAAATTCTTATGCATCAAATCTAAACTAACCTCTATATATCAAGTATAATTGAATAAAATCTTAACAAAATACTTTATTACCTAATAATTAGGGAAATAAAATTTTGATTATATCATATGCTTATGATTTGATTAGATTAGATTAGGATTTTTTTTGGTAAGGGATTATATTAGGATTTGACTACATAAAATTGAGTTTGATTTAGTTTCTATCTTTACCTTTGTAATTGTCTATTTATACCTATGTTAAATCCTACTACATCTAATCAAATCAAATCTAATCTATATCAAATTCCAATTTAGTAAAATTGTAAAATAAAATTTTATTTTTCTAACAAAGATTACATGATTTCTATACAAGGTGTGTGTAGTGGAAAAAAAATTTGGCTAAACGGCTGGAGTGAGGGTCACAAGTTTCGGAGTTGTTTGATTTAAAGATTAAATCCATTCTATTTGTAGATATATATTAGGATAAGGTTGGGTGTAGCACTTGCTATATTCAGTAATCAATGAGACTTGGAAAAAAAAGATATAAAATAAAACCCAAAGATCTGCTGTGGTAAAGAAAGACCCACAAAAAGGCAAAAACCCATTTTTAGTCATGCATTATGCTACTTTCACACATTGAATCTTTGCCATAAAATAAAATATTTCTTATTCCCGATTCTTTCCTATGAGATTTACTCTATTTTATTATCTTGCCAACATAATTAAATAGTGATAAGATTCCAGAAATATTGATAAAATTCCAAATCAGCATTTCTTTGACAGGTCTAGACTGTCTAGTGAGGATCACATTACCCAAAAAAGAAAAAAATAATGAGGACCCATATTTATTTCATCAACTCATTTGTTGTTATCTCATATACAAAAAATAAAATAAAATAAATACCATAATACTGATCTGAATTTAACAACAAATAAGAAAGAGAATCAATCGGGGTGACAATACCAACATTGTAACAGAGAAAGGAAAAGAGGAAGTACCATATACAATCTATTTTGTTCTAATTAGATTTCAAGAGTATATTTACCCAGTGCATCTCCTAGTCCCAAACACGCACATCTAATGTACATCTTTATACACTAAAGCAAAGGGTTGTCTACCTGGATAACCCCTCCTAATTTTATTTGGTTTGTTTTATAGTTTTTTAGAGTGCCACATGACAATTCCTAAAACAGTTCTTTCTCTCCTATCCTCATTTTTTCTCAATAACATATCTTCTATACATATTTTTTCTCGACATATCTTTGTCTTAAAAGGAATTAAAAACTACGAAAAATGCAACATGTGCATTTTCCTACTTCTGTCACATCCTCTCTCATTCCTATTTCTTCTCACTGACATCTTCACAAGTCTTACATGGGATTCCAACTTTCTTAAAAATCCATCTATTCACTATATTTTTATTCTCATGGTCATTGATCCGTGTTTACAAGGGGCATTAACTAGTACCCTGAAAAGTGACAGCATGCCTTTTAGGAATGCGTGTGCATATGGGATTGTCCCAGGATCTTCCCAATCATAGGAGACGCTTTTAATTACACATGCATTAATGTTTTATTTTACTTTTATTCCATGTGCAAACATTTCCTGCCACTTGTCGCCAGTGTATTTCTTAAGTTCAACTGCTCCAGATTCTTGTTCTCTATATATGATCCTCCTCACTCCATATTTTTTATCCCAACCTCCTTGGAATTACAGCAAACATACTTAGGAAATAACCAGCATGGCTTCAACAGGAAACCAGCCCGTAACCTCCAATAACGAGGAAGATTTTGCTTTGCAATTGACGGGCGCTTCTCTGTTTCCTATGGTCTTCCAAGCTGCACTCGAGCTCGATGTGCTTGAGATCATAGCACGAGCAGGCCCAGATGCTCATCTCTCCTCTTCAGAGATCGCATCTCAACTCCCTACTCAGCACCCAAACACCCCTTTTATGCTTGATAGGATCTTGAAGCTTCTAGCCAGTTATTCGGTGGTTACTTGCTCTCTCATCACCCTTGATAATGGCCAAGTCCAGAGGACGTATGGTTTGGCACCTGTCTGTAAATATTTTGTTCGAAATCAAGATGGGGTTTCTTTGGTTCCGTTACTGCTTTTGAGTCAGGACAAAGTCTTCATTGACACATGGTTAGTCAAAACCACTCTTCTTCTTCTTCTTCTTCTTCTTCTTCTTCTTCTTAATATTTTTATTGTTATTATTATTGAAATCTTATGTGACCATGTGTGACATGTACCACGAACTGATACATGATGTGTATTAAGGTTAAAAGCATAAGAAAAAGCTCAAATAAAAAAGTAGGTACCCAAAAAGAAACATCGGATTCAAAAATATATCACATGTCAGTCTATGATACACATCACACATTGATCACAAAAGATCATTTCCCACTACAATCATACCATAAAGTATGTGTATTTACAAATGTACCCAATAAATAAATATTTGATTTTAAAACTTTCATATGTCTTACAAGATCATTTAATTTTATTAATGACAATTTGCTCCTTATGAAAAGGTAATTCATGTATTGGATATTATACATACTGCAAGGCATAGGTGGAACAAATCTAGAATCGGCAACTACAATAATTGACCCTCTTGAAACACCATATTTTTTAAATTATTAGTCTCCATAGTTAAAATAGACAAACAATCTATATCTTTATAACCAAGGCAAAAACCATCGATTGGAATACTTAATTATTATTTTTTCATTATTTATTAATGTTATTAATTTATTTGGAATTACAATGAAAAGAGATTTCAATCCAATGATCATATGTTTATTGCATCTTGTCTTACTTTACAAGTCAAATCTCAATATTAATTTGAGATGTAATTTTTTTAATTATTTAAAATGAATTTAAATAATGGTTAGTAAGAGAAAATGTCTTTTAAGTAACTTTTTTTTTTTGATATTTTGGTTTCCAAGGTCGGAAAGTGATATTAAATTTCTACTAGAAGTTTTTGAAATTAATTGGTTCTCTAAGGTAATTATTCAAAGACATAATATACTGCATGGAAAAAAAAATTCAATATATGTATCGTTTAGGTAAGAGAGTGAAATTTGAAGTAACTATTAGTAAGCAAAAGATTATAGATAGCAGTGTATTTTGTTAATGGCCTCCTCTTTGTCAATCATGTTGTTCTCTTATTGCTCTCACCATAGAGTGACGCATGGAAAAAGTAAAGGCAATAAAGTCATTTAGTGCAAAGACGGTAAAAATAAAGTGACTTTATTGCTCCCAACTTCTGAGCACTTTTTTTTCTTCACCACATTTGACTCTGTCGTGAAGCAACACTCAAAAGAGCTACAAAGGATCCTGGCAGGCAAATCATAAGGTAGGAAAACGCATTCAAATGGTATCAATCTTAGCCTTACCAAGGGTTGTCCAGTTGTTGTTGATACTTGTACAGATTGTACAAAGATATAAAATATAAAATACAATACAGTAGATCAACTTCTTGTGTTGGGTCAGGTTGCATAAGGCCTCAGCCCCAACTCTTCCGGGCGTAAAGATGGTTTTGGATTTTAAGATCGCATTAATTAGACAGAAGAGGTTGAGCCACCCCAAGTTGCGCCGCCACCAACAATATTTTACAAAATAGTACTGCACACTCCCACCAATGTAAGAGCAATTTAATTAAATGATCATGACCATCTTACCTGTATATCATTCCAAATGGTTGCAGTATTTTGAACAAAGTTAAACTTTATTAAATTTTCTATTAAACACCCCCTAAACCTTGAATAATCCTATCCTTAAACTTACAACACACATAATACTACAGTGCAATTACTTAAGTAGGCACTTGCCCTAAATCGAAATATAGGATTGGCCTCACTTGATAAATGCGAGGGAGCAGCTTTCAGCCTCTCACCGTTGTAGCCTAAACTCAGCTTTAGGCCAAAATTGATATTGGACCCAGCCCATCCAGCCCGTATATTGCGATATGGGATTGGCCCAAGTTGTAGCCATTTTAAAACATTGTTTTCCATTTCAAATGTCATTAATACATTGTATCCCTTTCTAATGTTCAATTCACAATAGGCATCACTTAAAAGATGCAGTTCTTGAAGGTGGAATTCCATTCAACAAAGTGTATGGAGTGAACGCATTTGACTACTTCAGCAAAGACCCAAGATGCAATCAGGTTTTCAATAAAGCAATGTTCGACTACACCTCCATCAGCATGAAGAAGCTTCTTGAGACATACAAGGGGTTTAAGGAACTGAAAGAGCTAGTTGATGTGGGTGGTGGGTTCGGAGTCACACTTCACATGATCACGTCCGAGTACCCTACAATTAAGGGTATTAACTTCGATTTGCCTCATGTAATAGAGAATGCTCCCTCCTATCCCGGTATGTTTTCATGTCTAAATCAGTATTTGTCGTAGTTAAAAATTGATCTTCCTTGCACTTTTTAACATTGTTTTAATTATGAAATCTTAGTTGGTTGGATCACTTGAGCATATGGGATAATTTTGTTGCAGGTGTGGAGCATGTTGGGGGAGATATGTTTGTAAGTGTTCCTAAAGCGGACGTAATATTTTTGAAGGTGAGCTTGGAATTATTGCAATCGTTCTTTCTTGGAAGGATGATCTCATGATTCACAATTTTTTTTTTTTATTTTAATAATGGTGTAGTGGATTCTTCACAATTGGAGTGATGATCAGTGCTTGAAGTTACTGAAGAATTGCTATGAAGCAATACCAGACTTTGGAAAGGTGATTGTGGTGGACGCGGTTCTTCCAGAGGTCCCTGAGACTAATGATGCTGCTAAAGGGGTCTACCAGTTGGACCTGATCATGATGGCTCGATACCCGGGAGGAAAGGAGAGGACAGAGAAGGAATTTGAGGCCTTGGCAAAGGGTGCTGGATTTATCAGTATCAAATTGGTGTGTTGTTTTTTCAATTACTGGGTCATGGAATTTTATAAGGTGTGATCCTAACGTTTTGTGGTCTCAAACCGTTTCCAATTAAATAAATTTACTGGTTTTCCCAATGTTATTCGTTAATTCATATTGAGAGTAACAGAGTTCTTTAATAGATTGTTCAAGTAATAAATGTGAAATAATTTGTAGTTAATAAAATCAAAGATTTCAAAAATTACTGATAAAAAGTTTCATAATTGTTACTCAGATGGGACCAGGGAATCGAATCCGGTTTGATTGGAACTAGACCCTCATATGGTTTGATCTACTCCACTCAGGACCCTCTCGTGTCCGCTTAAAGAGGCAAACATATATATATATATATATATATATATATTAAAGCACATGAATGATCACTTTACGTGTTTTAATTTTTTCGCCATGCATCACACTCCGAAATGTGAATGGATAAAAAATGCTCACTTTAACGAATGCTAACCACTGCTCTTTGTCAAGCGGTGGACACATCAGTGCCAAAAAGTGAATATACGCCCCCCAAAAAAATAAAAATCACTTTTCAACACTGATGTGTCTGACCCTGACAAAGAGCAATGATGAGCGTTTGTTAAGGGAAGCGCCCATAAACCGATCCCCTCCGAAATAGGCAAGATGTTAACAAGACTTTAACAGATAGTAGGGCTGCAAATTTTCCGAATTAACATTTGTATCCAATTTATATTTTGTCCATTTAAAGGGAATATGGATCTACCTATATCCAATCCGGAAAATATCCATGTCCATTTAATTGTATATAAGCTTTGCAGTTCACAATATAATTTCATTATTTATTTTTTTAGTTATTTTATAAGAAAAGGATTTCATTAAAATCAACCTGGAGACAAAACATCCCAAGGCATTACATTGGAAATAAGCAAATTTAGGTCAAACTAGATTCATTTAAGTCAATCTAGATCTTATATAATCAATTCTAGTTGAAGCAATGTTCACTTTGGTCAAATTAGTCAAACTATGTTAATCTGATTGCACTACAGAAAAATAAAACTATTCCATCACAACGGTCAGCATAACCATTGGAATAAGTAGCTATACCTATTTGGTTGGTAGGGTTGGGTTGAAGTTTTAAGTCTTCTATGAATGATATATTGAAATCCTACTGGTATGGAGTGTTTAGGCTAAGTTCGCACCACCATTTCTGTTGTCAAGTAGCCCTTGATATGTCAACTCCGTACCAGGTTCATCCCTCTTTCTCTCTTCTTTAATTGATTTTGTTAGTTTAAATGGGTTTCAGTTTTTTATTTGGTAATGATTTGGCTCTGATTTTTCGCTGCGAGAATCTTTATTTTGTTTAGTTTTTTGCTTTGGAAAACAACTCAAGAGGTGCTATCTTTTTTTTCCCCATTTCCATACTCTACTTGCTTCTTCCACCGGTTGGATTTTAGGTTATTCAGCTATTTTATTTTCATTTTTTTTTATCATTGACACCGTCAAAGAAGATAGAGATTGACGAATAGACTTCAGGTGGGAAAACATCCCCTAACAGTCTCAAAGACTCACCAGCATTTTATCCTTCAAATTTTCCTCTTCTGTCTTCGTGACTCTTCTTCGGGCCGGGCACAGCTTCTTCCTATCTCATTCTTCACCTATGACACAGCACCATCTCCATTGATGGCTTTAGTCTCCTATCGACAGTGATAGTTCTCCACGTAGGTATGCTCTTTCTCTCTCTTTCTGGGTTTTTTTCCCTCTAGATTTGGGTTTTAGTGTTTTCTCAGACCCACCTTTTTATCTCCCTCCTCTCAAATTGTGTAGTAAACGTAGTATGATAAATTCCTTGGGGCTTGGAGCTAAGGATGACCTTAAGTACGGCTGTTGCCTGCCTGCCTGTATAGCTTCACAGGAAACCCATAAGTTCAAGGTTCAGCCTAAAGGAGTTTAGACGTTTGGAGACAACCTTGGTAGAGTTCTAAATTCCGAAATCAAGGTATTTATTGAACCAGTCATGACCTCAACAACCATTGCTAAGAATGTGGAGAAGTCCATGGCTACAAACAGCAACCGTAAGTTAAATACAGTTGAGGAAAATATGGATGAAACCATTTTGAACCATAAGAGTTGTTGATCATTCCATAGATCAAAAACTTGGGATTGGGATCAGGATCGGACTTGGGCAATCCCGATCCGATCCAGGCAAGGATTGGCCAACAGCCGGATTGCCCTAAAAAAAAAAAATTCAAAAAAATCTGAAAATTTTTAAAAACTTTATTATGTTAGTTAGAGCATATCTAGCTTATTTTTAGTCCAAAAAATCATAATTTTTAACATGATGAATAAAAGTCCAAAGATAAGAATAAGATTCATAAAAGAATAGAAACAAAAAATTACCAAAATAGAGATACAAATCATATAAATATACAATCACAATTCACATATGTAATCAACAAAACAAAAACATGCATAATTTAAGTGAAAATGTGAGATACCA
>JAOXJP010224819.1:0-25578 GCA_025762735.1 Platanus orientalis | reverse complement strand
ATATATATATATATATATATATATATATATATATATATATATATATATATGCAGGTATTTTCCAGAACTCAGGAAAGAAATATTTTATCCTTCAAGCCCACTCATTCTTCTGCTTTTATGCCCAAGCAGAGTAAAAATATTAACACAACAAAATGTTGAATTTGTTACATTTTGTCTCACGTTCCAAAGAAAGATACATGTTTTACATTGCATAAAAAATAAGAACTGTCTAAATTTGAAGGTCACAATTTGGCTTGGAATAAGCAAATGAAGTAATGAAACTGATCCTCTTGTTCACGTTGTGACATTCCCTAGGATGATGGGTAGCCAATATAGCGTCTTTCTTATGTGTTAAAGGGTGGAAATGTTTGTAAACAAATCTTAAGGCTCTAGGCATTCTCAAATTCTATACATCACCCAAAAATCATAATCAGAATATCCATATTTTTTTTCCAGGATTAATCTAAACTAGGATAGTAGAATCGACAATGTTGACATGCAGTGTTGAGAGTCCTTAGTTAGAATGCAACATATCACACAATATCATCAATCCAAAATATAAAATTAAAAAAGTAATACATAAAATGTCCAACTCTCCAAGCATGCTTTATAGTATTAGGTGGTAATAAAATTTACCCCCATTCTAACTTATTTGCCCTCTTTAGCAATTCAAGCTAGCTATACGTACTTAACCTAAAGATATTAATCTAATTATGTGAAGTAACACTTCTAGTCTATATTTTGGATCTTAAACTTTTAAGAAACTATAAAGAAACTTCACATCAAATTCCTTTTTCATGTGGTAGAAATGTTTATTTAAAGAAATGCCACAGAGACTGCTACTGAACAGGTATAGGCTGCCCCGCTCTTACCTGTCTAATCAGGGTAAACATAGGTCTCTCTCTCTCTCTCTCTCTCTCTCTCTCTCTAATCTATTTATCTATCACTGATCTAGGTAAATGGATCTGTTTATATAAGTTCAGAATTCTTAATAAACAATCACACCAATTGCTTTAAAAATTTACGCGTGAACATTACAACACTTGTATATATTATTAAGCCAATCCTTCTTCCTTAGCAGTTTATATCAATTTAAAAGTCATTGTTGTTTAAAGGAGATCTCTGATGGTACAACTAAATTTGATAGACTACAAATAAAGACTTTCCCTTGTAAAGATTGATTAATGAAGAGGCAGAACATGGGTTTTGTTGCATAAAATAGTTGCATACCTTTCTGCGGAGTTCTTCCATTTGTTCTATCATTACTTGTGTCTGCGTTCAAGAACATAAAACGTTTATCATTGATCACAACTTCATATTTTTCAATAAGATAGGTATGGCTGTAGTCATAAGAACGACATAATTTTTAAAGAAAATGAAATTTTTCATAAATTAACCAAAGGGTGATGAAGACTTTAAGCAAGAAAACAGCTCGAACAAAAGAGAGAAGTGTTTTAGAGTTTAATTTTGTTTGCATATAACAGACCAGTTTTACACTCATTCTACATTCCGTGAATCCTGATCTGTTCCATGTACTTGTACATACATCCTGATAACCAGAATATGGCTGCCCATGCTAGTGACATGTAATAATCTCTTCAGTTAATATATTTTAAATTTCATGATTTGAGTATGTTTTCTATTACTTGCTACAAGCAAAATATGGTATTTTCTTCCGGAAATAGTCACTTTTCATGCTAAAAGGTGGCCTAATAGTATTGGGGTCAGTATTTGATGTTGAGCATTGGAGTGGCTGTATTGGATCACTAAAGCACGAGTGCAGAGGGGCAACATAAGAACAATAAATAACAAAAACCTGCCGTTGATGATGTTGTGATGATAGTAATAATAACACTTCGACTAAGCAATAATAGTTAATAATTCAACCAAACAAACCTATAGAACTTAACCCAACAATTTTTTTTTTTAAAGAAATTATATAATTTAATCTTAACTCAAGCCCTGTTTACACCATAAAATTACCACCATGATACATGGCCAAAAATGGGCCACATGGCTGTAGATTAAGATAGACGGTTAAGTGATAATGGCATAAAGATGTCGTTATATAAACAAAATTTGAAATTTAAATAAATGACAGTTGGGAGAAAATAGGAGAGAAAGGAGTTATGGAACATTTACTTCACGCATGAAGAAGAAAGGGCCATGAAACGACACTTGTATAAGGTTCGTAACCGAATTGGAACTCTATAAATATGAGTTCAAGAATCAGAAGGAGGGGTCGGGAAAATCAACCTTGTCTACATCAAAACTTCATCTTGTACTCAGTTAACTCTTGTAACTAAGTATCATGTAAAATTTCAGCAATAAACATCCGTGCTTTTACTTTTGTTCAATGGCGTTCTATTAATGGTTTGTGTTCGTTCTCATCATATGGAATTGGCTCTGTAACTTTTTACATTACATGATTGAGAATAATCTTATGGTAAGTTCATCTAGATTTGCTTTACTATACTTATTTAATTATCATTTATTAGTCTAAACCTTAGTATAACATTAGAAAGTCCTTGATCTCAAGTCAAGAAAATTACTCATAGAGGGAAGAACTCCCCCTTGAAATTGCCCGATAAATATAAAGAGTGGCCAAATGAACCTATCAGAAGAAATTTATTGTAAATTCTTTGGTATGTTCTGTTTGATTTGGCGCTTGGGGTCATACAGTAGACTTATTTGTGCCCACGTGGCACTGACATGCCCACATTTATCATCTGCCAAAAATTTAAGTCAACATATTGTTTTTGGCACGCATGGTGGGACCATTAATAGCACTAAGGCATAAAATCAAAGTAAGGCCACTAATATTGGTCATGTATCAAAAAATGCTAATCAATCTCAAGGCTCAGAACATTCCCAAGAGTAGGAAGATGTTCAGCTTGGAGAGGCATCTGCCTCTCACCAAATTACTATGAAATCCCTGACAATTCTATAGACGAAATTAATCAAAAGACGGATCAAATTTAGAATATTTTGGTTGAAAAGATGGAGACCTTGCTTGAAACAAGTCATGATAGTATTCTTCCATCTCCAAATAGGTTAGAGAGAGGGAATAACTCGAGATCACAAGCATTTTTCGTCAGAAGAAATGACCTATTTGAGAATGGTAACTAGAATGCTGAAAATGGTAGAAATTGCTAGAATGATAGACAAAATGGTCAAGATACTAAACCATTTATACCACATAATAGAAATCCTCCATAGAATAACATAGGAGAAAATAATGGAGGAATCCCACTTAATGCCCAAGAAATGATGAATATGCCACATCCGCATCCTAATAATGAAAAAAATTTGGGTGGAACTGCTTTTTATAACAGATAGAATCCTCCACATATCACTGGAAATAATGGGGAGATACTGCCAAATTTTTGTAATGAATGGAATAGAGATTTCCTACCATCACCACCTCCCCATAATAATGGACCCAGGGGGCAAAGATATCTACCCCACCACCAAATGGATATGTATATGATCGAAATAACAGGATAATTCTTTTGGGAGTTTTGACATGAATCCACCGAACCCAAGAAATCCCCCATTTGAGGAAGGATTCAGGGGCAATTCCACCAAAATCTTCTACAAGGAGGAAGATATCCACTAAGGTATATGGGAAATCCACATATATATGAATATGACCAATATCCGACTGGCAGAAATAATCTTTCAGTTAGGAGAGAAGAATTAGTAATCATTGTAAATGAGTTTATGAACCAGATACCTCATAGAAGAATGTCAAGACCTATATATCGAAAACCTTATCCAACATGGATTGATCAGTTGGTGGACATGTCGAGAGGATATAGGGTCCCAAAGTATACACTTTTCTCTGAAAAAAATGATTAATCAACTGTGGAACATGTGGATCAGTTTTATGATGTAGTGTGGAGAGGCATCGTCAAATGATCTCCTTAAGTTGAGATTGTTTGGTAACTCATTAACTGGAACAACCTTTACATGGTACATAAACTTACATGCCGATTCTATTTGTTCATGGAAGGACATGGGGGAAAAATTCCGTTCTCAATTCTTTCAGACAAATTGAAAGTCTCGATGACAGATTTATCTAGAAGAAGGATAGCTGCCTGAACAGTTTGTTGAAAGATATCTATCATGATTCAAGAGGGAGAGGAATCGTTGCTATGTAGCTTTACCTAAAACTAAATTCGTGAAGCTGGTTATGAATGGTCTAGGGATTGAATTGCGAAAGAAATTCAAGGGGATGAAATTCCAATATCTCTTTGAATTATTTTCCAGGGTAACACGATATGAATGACTTTTAAGAGAGGAGAATAATATTCGTACTTCTTCGACATGTACCTATTATGTTGATCCTAATTATGAGATAGATGTGGCAGAAATCGTCTAAAACAAGCTGTGTGTGTCCAACTCTACAAAGAAAGCCTGAAGAAAATAATATTAATGAGGCTAAAAAGGTCACTTCAAATCTTGAAAGGTACTACTCTTTTGACATCTCTAAGGCTTTTGAAATATTTAACCATTTGTTGATGGTTGAATTTGTAAAATTGGCCAAGAGTCATAAAATCCCTCAAGTTAAAGAATTAAAAAAAGTTTGATTTTCGTAAATGGCATGGGTCTAAAACCCATTCAACTATTAACTGTATAGTGTTCCACAACATCATACATGATAGCATTAACAAAGGATTATTGAAGTTTTCAAAAAAAAAAAAAAAAAAAGGAAGAAATGGGTGTGGACGTAGATTCATTTCCATCTACCATGCCTATAAACATGGTGGAAATTAAGATCGAAGGAACTTCAAAAAATTCTATGAGCAACAAAGGAGACAAAGGAAAAACTATGATATCTTCATCATCAAAAGAAGTCAGGTCCATTGTTATTGGACCAACAAAAGAAAAGAAAGAAAAAACAGACACTAAGATATTGTGTCAAGCATGTAGAAATGTATGTCACAACCGATGTACAAATATGATCGACCAATGAATGAAAGAAATTTCATTCCTTATCATCAAAGACAGTTTAAAAGAAATAAGTTTATATTTCAAGGGTATAACAATTTTCCTAGAAGAAATAAGAAAAATTGGACTTGGTTTTGACCAAGTACTGAATAGGAAATGAATGTAGTTTAACATTCTCCTAGAGACTGTCCAAATACATAGAGATGGATTAAACTACCGTTGAAACCCACAGAATAGTGGAACAAATTATACCATCCCATATTCCCTCAACCTTTTTATCCTCCCATAACTAGAACCCAAAAGAGAAAAATGCAGAGAAGAAGGACAGAATAAAATAAATTTCAGATAAAATATTCTAAGGAAAGAGGGTTAAAAGTGTTATCATCAAAAGAAAAAAACTATGAAAGGGATAGTAGAAAGGTATAATCCAAGCATGGGAGAAAGCTCTAGTGATGTGAAAGAAAAATTATAAGAAAATGTTGTTAAAGAAGAAGAGCCATCTATAAAAGAGTTACTAGCATCGGTTGAATTGCTTGAAGGAGATGATCATGAAATGGAATTCTCCTAAGAGGAACAGGAAAAAATGATGGAAGAATTTCGGAAGGAAGTAGATTTTCTGGAAATGATGACATGTAATATGATATGCACAGTGCCCATCACTTATGTGGCAAAACCAAATCAATAAAGTAAAAGTAAGGGAGATGTTACTAATGCCTGGGGGCATTGTCAAAAGTAGCGGAAGAAATGTAATGAAAGATCTCATTACATTTGAAGAAAAATCTTCTGTGGAAGAATTGCCAAAAAAATAGTGTTTGAGAGGCCAAATAAAAAGACAGTTCCACACTTAAAACCTCTATATATTTTTGCCTATATTGATGGATGCCCTGTGAAAAAGTTTTGATTGACAATGGGGCAACGGTTAATATTCTACCTTCAAGGATGTTAAAAATATTGGGTAAAACAGAGGATGATCTCGTTCCTACAAGGATTGCCATAAGTATTTTCGTTGGTACAGTAACTTCTACAAAAGGTGTGTTACCAATAAAACTAGTGGTGGGAACTAGGAAAAATACATCTGTGTTCTTTGTGATAGACTCACAATCCCATTTCAATGTACTATTAGGAAAGGATTGGATTCATTCCAATTTGGGTGTTCCATCATCCTTGCCTCAGTCATTGTTATTTTAGAATGACGATAATGTAGAAATGGTGCAAGCCGACAGAAAGCCTTTTATTGTAGAATCCAATGTATTTAAAGCAGTTTTCTACCACAACAACAACATGTCACCAACAAACCTCATAAAAATTTTTGCAAAAGGATTTCCTTCCAAGGTTTCCATAGAACATTTTGAAGAGGAAGAAGAAAAACCAGAGGCAAATCCACCACCTGTGGTAGCAATCCATACAAGGGAACCTGTATGAATGAAAGAATACGAAAACAAAACAACATGGCCATTAGATAGGCCGTGAAGAAAGTTCTAGCCTATATAGTTGACCAAATAGTGTTGGAAAATCAAGAAAAGTTGGTAGAAATAGCTGAGTTCATGATAGAAGATGAAGAAATCAGCTTAAACAAAGTTCCTTTAAAAATGGATGATCTACAAGCAGCATCGGCCAAAATGGACAAAATAAGGGCCAAAGTGCAAGATCCTTTGGAAGAAGTAGATCTAGGAACAACAGAACTTTCTCGGTTTACATATATCAACAACTTATTGCCAAAAAAGTTGAAAGCCGAAATGATAGAGTTATTGAAGGAATTTATAGATTATTTTACATGAGACTACGATTAGATGCCTAGCCTAGACCGAGAGTTAGTAGAACATCGGTTGTCGATGAAGAAAGGATTTAGGCCATTTAAACAACCTGCTAGAAGAATGACTCTGAAAATAATGTTGAAAGTGAAAGAAGAAGTGGAAAGGTTGTTAAAGGCCAGGTTCATTCAGCCTTTGAGGTACATTAAATGATTATCTGATATTGTTCCAGTAGTAAAAAAGAACAAAAAAATCTAGGTATGTATAGATTTCAGAAATATGAATCTGGCCATTCCAAAAGATGAATATCCCATGCCTGTGGTTGACCTATTGATAGATGGAACGACTAGGCATGAGATTCTTTCATTTATGAACGACTACTCTAGATATAATCAAATTTATGTAGCTGAAGAAGATATACATAAAACTGCTTTTAGATGTCCTAATGCACTAGGCACATATGCCTGGAAAGTTATGCCCTTTGGATTAAAAAATGTCGCAGCTACTTACCAGAGAGCCATGAATGTCATCTTTCATGACATGATTGGTCATTTCACGGAAATTTATATAGATGACATAGTGGTAAAATATAAAGAGAAAAGTGAACACATGAAAGAATTAAGAAAAGCCTTCAAAAGGCTGAGGAAGTATAAATTAAAAATGAATAATTTGAAATGTGCATTTGGTGTATTTGCAGGAAACTTTCTAGGATTCCTCGTACACCAAAGGGGAATTGAAGTAGACAAAAATAAAATCAAAGCAATACAAGACGAAGAACCACTAAAGAATAAGAAGGAATTGCAGCAGTTCTTAGGACAAATCAATTTCCTTTAGAGGTTTATTTCCAATTTTGTAGGCAAGACCCAAGTATTTTCGCTGCTAATTAATCAAATTGAACCAGGAAGAAGAATTTACTTGAAAGGAGGAACATCAGCAAGCATTTGAAGAAATCAAAAAATATTTATCAAAGTTACCAGTCATGATTCCTCCATAGAAATGACCGCCTCTTAAGCTATATATATCGGCAACATAAATTTATTGGAACTTTTCTTTCTTAAGATAATGAAAAACAAAAGGAACAAGCCATGCATTACTTAAGTAGGACACTATATGATACCGAAAAACCATATATGCCTATTGAAAAGTTGTGTTCAACTTTATATTTTGCAGCAATAAAACTTAGACATTATCTTTTGTCAAACACTGTTATTTAATAGTCCAAACTAATATCATTAAGTATATGTTGTCCAGACCAATTCTTTGTGGAAGAATTGAAAAATGGTTTTGGCTATGTTAGAATATTGTATTCAGTACGTTCCACAAAAAGCAATAAAGGGTCAAGCTTTGGTAGATTTTTTGGTTGACCACCCTCAAAAGATGAAAGAAATAAATATAGAAGAACGTTTCAAAATTCTAACTATTAGCCATACTCCTTGGCGTTTACATTTTGATGGTTTCAATACTAAAAATTCTTCCAGAGCTAGAATTATAATATTTCCTTCACATGGAGAGAAATTGGAATATGTTTTCCAATTGGATTTTGAATCTACTAATAATCAGGCTAAATATGAAGCCTTAATTATTGGTTTTGAGATTCTTTTAATTTGCAATTAGGAGCAAAAATGGTAGAAATCATGGGGGATTCATAGTTAGTAATAAAACAACTAACTGGTGAATATGGATGTAATAGTTGGACTTTAAGTCTATATTACACTGGAGCTATTCAGTTATTGGAAGAATTTGATGATGTGACATTAAAATTCATTCAAAGAGAAAATAGTACAATGGCTAACAAAATGGATCAAGTTGCATCTGGAATAAGCATTGCTTGTGATGATAGGCAAAGGACTATAAAAGTTATTAAAAGATCATTGCAATCATTGAAAAAGAGAGAGAGAGGTATAGATCTTTATTCAATGGAAATTGCTTTAGATGATTAGAGAATTCCTTTCATAAACTACTTGAAAGATCCAAGCTAAAAGTTGAAAGAGGAATAAAAATAGTGGCTTTAAATTATGTGTTATTGCTTAATGATTAATTGTATAGAAAAGGGTTTGATGGACATTTGTTAAGATGTCTTGGGAAAGAAGAGGCAGAAGAGGTTGTAGCACAAGTGCATGAGAGAATATGTGGAGCACATCAGACAGGAATAAAGATGAGATGGTTGCTTCAAAGATATGGATATTATTGGCCAACTATTATGACTGATTGTATCAAACATGCAAAATCCTGTCAACCATGTAAAAAACATGGACCTGAACAAAGAGTTCCTATGATAGAATTATTCCTTATATTGAAACCATGGCCATTTAGAGGATGGACGATGGATTTAATTAGAAAAATTAATCTTATTTCTTTAAATATGCATGGCTACATTATTGTGGTAACATATTACTTCACAAAATGGGTGGAAGCAAAGCCTATGAATGAAGTAACTTAAAGCCATATTATTCAATTCATAAAAGAAAACATTGTTTTTCGTTATGGCCTACCTGAAATAATTATGCCAAATATTGGATTCGTATTTATAGGCCTAGATGTAAAACAATTTGTGGAAGATTTTGGGATCCGAATGTTATCCTCTACTCCCTATTACACACAAGCTAATGGTCAAGCAGAATCTTCCAATAAAATTTTGAAAGATTTGTTAAGAAAGATCATTCAAGAAAAACCAAGGTCGTTGTATCAGCTTCTTCCACAAATTTTATGGACATACAATACATTTAAAAGAACTAGTACCGGTACTAGTCCATATGCTTTAACATATGGATATGATGCTATATTACCCATGGAAATCATAGTTCTTTCAATGAGAACTGCATTCCAAGAAAGATTAACCATGAAAGAATTTAACGAGGCCATAATTTTAGAATTAGAAAATATAGACAAGGCAAGATTAAAAGCCTTGGACAATATGAAAGCAAACAAACAAAAAATTGCTAAAGCATACAATAAACAAGCCAGTACACACCATCAAATAAACAAGCATACAATAATAGATAAAATTAGAGCATAGAAACATAAGATCAAAAGATAACTAGAAGAAATTCCAGTATTAGAGTAAAAGTTAATTGGCTAAAACAAGCTAGTACACATCATCAAATAAAGTTTTAAATGGCCATTGGCTAGCGGAAAGTTAAAATTTCTTTTTAAAGAATTTTTGAACCTCAGACCATGCTCCTATGATACGGAGTAAATGGTTAGAAAGTTCTTATTTCTTTCCCGTCTCTTCCTTCAGCTCCTTCGATATCTTCCTCTTTTTCATAAGGGTGGTAGACATCTCATTCTTCAGAATGTTGCATTTTTCTTCACAAGCATTCAACTTCTTCCCATCCTCTGAAATTTCGGCCTGTTTGGATGCTTTCTCAAGTGCCAACATTTGAATTTTAGTGTCAATTCTGCTAATATCTTTTTTCTGCCTCAATTATCTTGGAAGAAATAACCTCTCATTCGGCGTTAAAGGACTCAACTGCTAGTTGAAATTCCAGGATGCGAGCAATGATATGAGATTTTTCAGAGGACAAATTTTCAATCTCGTAAAAGCAATAGGTAACTATGTCATAATTTCTAGAAGCGCATAAAGTAAAAGATAGTTGAATAGCCAACTGATCAACAGGATTCTCTGGATCAGAGTGAGATCAAACAATTTCTTGATAAGTTCTCCAACATCTTTTTTGTTCTGTGGAAGAACAACCTCAGAATAACTCATGCAAAGGAATGAGGAAAGATGATCTTTAAGTTGCTGAAACTGGGAACTTATGGTAGTAGGAGTTGTGTGATGGAAGAAGAGTTTGTGACTGTATTACCAAGAATATCATTTGGAGATTCAGCCAGCATATCTCGTAGAAGAGAATCCAGATCATCATCACCAATAGAAGGAACAAATGTCATGGCTTCATTTGAAGGAGAACTAATATGAGTTTCTTCCACAATTAAAGAGACTATTGGAGGATACGAAACGAGAGGAATATGACTTGGTTGGATAGGTTCTACAGGCTCGAGAGAAAAAGTTATTGTAGGAGGGCTGGGAGGCAAAGACTCAAGTGGGTTGGTGTCTTGTACTTTTAGAGTTACCTTTGGAATAACTTTTGGAATAATTTCTGGGGAAGCTTCTCGAGGAACTTTGGTGGAAATTTCTTTCGCAATGTTTAAAGATACTTCGTTTCCTTCTTCAGTCAAATCCAAAAATTCTCCTGGGTTTTAGGTCTGAGAGGAAGAAGATTGACGGGTCCTCTTGGATGCAATTGTGATGGGAAAATGATTTGACTTCTTCACTAGCATATTTCTTCTTTTGCTTAAAGACTCGAGGTCACAAGGATCATTTTCTTCTGAAGGAAGGGAACCTTGTGCAAGTAATTTAGATAGATGAGTACCCACTAAAGGTTAGGCATTCTTTACTGTAAAATCAAAGGAAGAAAGTCAATGAAAGTTTTATGGTAGAAATTAAAGAAAAATGATTAGACTTACTTTTTTTCTCCAAGAAAATAATTAGTGTCATTCCGTATAACAATTATTCTTTTTACTATAGCAGGGTGAAGTTCAGTTAAAAACCTCCCTTCAAATTATACTCTTGCTAATTTATAAGGAGGAATTACTGGGTCTGCTATACAAAAAATGGTTGTAGGGACTTCTGGAAGAAGAGACTTAGAAGGCAATAAACAATCTTTCTGTCTATCCAGAGGAGCCCTAGCCTGAATATATATATATTTTTTATACATTCATCTTCAAATTTCTCCTTCCTAGCAGCTAGGCCAAACCTCCTTTTATTTTTGGATTCTCCCTCAGTATCAAAAGAATTCCATTTTATTTTGTAAAACTTTTCATTTCTTTTTATTATTGAATAATGAGATTTACAGAAATAAGGGTACCTTTGCCCTTGGAAGATTTTTTGATGGTTGCTTTTCCCTTATCTTCTTCCACTGTATCCTTTTTGAAAAATTTCCTTTTTGATACTGTTGGAGGAAGCTGTGAAGAAGAAATGGGAGGAAGAGGCATAAAACTAACTACTAGAGGATTTTTAGAAGAAACAAAAGGTTTTGGAATCATCTGGTTGGATTCATTATCAAGAGAAATTGACACACTAGTAAGCCATAAGAGATTTGCTTTAGAATACAAAGGGAAGATGTGACCAACAAAGTATCTCTTCCACCATTCTCTATACCAAATCACTGCGAAAGAAGGGTTCTAAAGAGTGTTAGTCATGGTGAAAGAATTTTGTGACAATTCAAAATCTTTCAATACATCTTTAACATCTTGAGGAGTGGCTAAGATTCATTGATGAGGTGGAGAATTCTTGGTGAAAAAGGAAGGAGGATCTAGAATCATCTACCAGAATCCAAATGACGAGCAATCTAGTGATGACCATAAAACTCAAAACTGGGTTTATGATTCAATTTTTCATAATTACCCCCATAATGTAAATCTCGAGGGGAAAGATATGAATGCCATATCTTTTGGAAGATTTTTTTTTATCAAGAGTGTGAAAATTAAGGATTTTACTTGTATACCATAAAGGGTCAAACATGAGATCAAGAAAAGGGCATTAAAGTTGATCATCACTTTTAGTGGAGAGATCACGAAAGAATTCAAAATATTGTTTGAACGAAAGATATTTTAGACGAGAAACTACCCACCTATGGCCGTAAGAAAGACAATCTGCCCCTGGAGGAGGGTTGACAATACAGGCTTTCAAGTCAGAAAAATATTCATAAATCCGTAATTGGATAAACTAAAGGGAACCACCTACACTATAAAGATTTTTCTGGTTGAGATTATTCAAACTCCTATAGAGTTGAGCAAGAAAGAAAGGACCCAATGCCAATTTCTTTTCTTTTGCTAAGGCGGAAGCTACGAGACAATTTTTTTTAGTCATGCCGGTGGAAGGATGACAAACAATGTACTTACAGAGCCAGTAAAGAAGAAAAACACTGTGCTCTTGGAAGGAAATGATTTTGGTTTTCTGAATTTCTTTCTATATAAACTTGTTGAAAGATTTCGTAGTGTTGGAAGAGTCAAATTCTGAATCTGTGGAGGAAGACAAGAGTTTTGTCGAGATTACCTTTCTATGAGGAGGAAGAAAGTCTAATGAAACCACATCCAAAAGAGAGGGGGACATCATCCCATAACCAAAATGGAATGAATTTATGGAAGAAGACAAAAAACAAGAAGTTATAGCTAAAAGCTCTGTGTCCATGGGAAAGTTGAACTTGGAGAGGAGAATACATTTTCTAATACCTAAGTCATTCCATATATTTCCATAGTGGGGAAGAAGACGGGCTACCCAATTGATCCATTGGTTATGGGTTTTGGGCCAACATTTTAGAGAATTGTTTTTGTTCCATATAGACCAAGGCAGGTTTTCTTGAGACAATGACAAACTTTCAGAATTATACAGAGGATATTGTGAAGATAATGATTAAGGAAGAAAAGAAAAGAAAGCAAGACCTAACAAGGGTTTATCATCGACAGAGGAGAGTACTTGGGTAAAGAACTCTAAGCTACTCGCATGGCTTTCTAATTGAGAAGCTAGAAGATCAGAGGGAAGAGCCTTAAGAGAAGACGACTTGATGTTGGATGCCATGAATAGAGAAGCCTTAGCTCAATGAAGAAGAAAGAAACAATGATGGCAATCTTCAAAAAGGAGAAGAGCTTTATAGGGAAAGAAAAGGAGAAGAGCTTTATAGGGAAAGAAAACAAGAATAAAGGAAAGATCCCTTGAAAATAGGAGTAAAAAGGCGAAAAGACTTGGGACTCGATAGGGAGAAGACATGTGGAATAACACAGTCAAAAGAAAATACGGAACACCATTTCAAATTCAAAATGAGGGGGGGGGGGCGGCATTGTTTACACCATAAAATTACCACCATGATACATGACCAAAAATGGGCCATGTGGTTGTAGATTAAAAAAGACGGTTAAGTGATAATGACATAAAGATGTTGTTACAAACAAAATTTGAAATTTAAATAAAGGATAGTTGGAAGAAAATAGGAGAGAAAGGAGTTACGAAACAATTACTCCACACATGAAGAAGAAAGGGTTAGGAAATGACACATGTATAAAGTTCACAACCAAATTGGAACTCTATAAATATGAGTTCAAGAATCAGAAGGAGGGGTCGCACACCAGAAAATCAACCTTGTCTATATCAAAACTTCATCTCATACTCAATTAACTGTTGTAACCAAGTATCTTGTAAATTTTCATTAATAAACATCCATGCTTTTACTTTAGTTCAATGGCGTTTTGTCAATGGTTTGTGTTCGTTGGCATCACATGGAATTAGCTTTGTAACTTCTTACGTTACATGATTGGGAATACCCTTATGGTAAGTTCATCTTAGATTTGCTTTACTATACTTATTTATTTATCATTTATTAGTCTAAGCCTTAGTATAACATTAGAAAGTCATTGATCTCAAGGCAAAAAAATTACCCATAGAGGGAAGAACCCTCCCCATCGAAATCGCCTAATAAATATAAAGAGTGGCCAAACAAACCTATCAAAAGGAATTTATTGTAAATTATTCTGTACATTCTGTTTGATTTGGTGCTTGGAGTCATACAGTAGACTTATTCGTGTCCATGTGGCACTGGCATGTCTGCATTTATCATTTGCCAAAATTTTAAGTCAACAAACCCTAATAAAAACAAAAAGGAAAAATATAACCAACTATAAGGGTGTCAACTATATTCAGGCTTGCGATTGAGCTCAACCCAAGCTTGGCTTGGCTGATCAAACTTAAGCTCACAATCTTTATTATTTATTTATTTTTAGATAAGTTATAATCTTTATTATTATTTCAACAAAAAATCATTGCTTTGGTGCAATGACAAGGACTTGGGCTGTCAGCGTGAAAACGCGGGTTCAAGTCTCATGAGTAGTACTCACTTTGTGCAAAAAAGCTAAAGATTAGGTTTGTCTCCGGTCCAACCCTCTTAGCACCCCGTAGTTATGAGACCAACTGATGTAGGATACCCTTTTTTTAAAGGATCCCACAACAATTATGGATAAACTACAAATGTCATATAGAAATCAAGAGAACTAGAATACAAATGAAATCGAGAACTAAGAAAAGAGTGAGGAAAAAGACAAAGAAAGAAGAAAATAGATAGAGGGTGGTAGAATGCTCACCTCATGTGAGGGGTTGAGAGAAAACTTGGGTTGCCACACCCATTTCAATGCATACGTGTCTTCTTTTAAAATATTCATCTTCAGCTGATTTACATTGATCTAACGTGGCCTTTAAATAGACATTACGTGGAGAATAAAATAAAATAAAATCCTAGATTCTAGATCTTCTAACAAAATAAACTTGTCAAATAAAAAAAAACCTTTAAAGAAAAAAAGGAATTTTGATTGGCACAATATTTAGCTTATTGGCTAAGTTATTGGGGCCTACAAGATCTCAAACAATCTTATAAAACATTCTCTACAAAACTTCTTAAAAATCCTAAATTTACTAGCCAAGTTTTCTAAAACATAAAATTTATAAAAAACTTATTTACCTAAAATTAAAAACTACTAAAACTTAAGATTTTGTTAAAAAACACTATTCCCATTTTTATTGACACTTCCTTAGTAATTTGGTCATAACTTTTCCAAATCACCTTGGATTTGCATAATCTTGGTCTCATTAGAAAGGGAATTGAATAACCTACTAATGTTTGGTCATAGAAAAATTGGGTCCAAAGTGAAAAACGAGATTACAACTAAAAACCAAAAATAAAAAATAAAAACTAAACTAATTAACACTTTTAAAATAAGAAAATAACAGAAAAATAAACTACTTTACTAGACTTGACAAAGAGGACTGTCTATGGTCGTCTAGCTTCTTCATCTTGACATGGTATACTCCCGTATCATACTCCCCGGGTTTGAAAAAGTTCGACCATGAACTTACTGCAACGGAATCTTCAAATTCGATGATAAAAATTTCATCTTGAGAGTTTTCAATTAGTTGCGGCAGCAACATTGAATGAATTATAAAGGAAATCACCATGTGATCATCTTGAGGGATGCTTACTTCCTTGGGCTGCAACTTGATGTCTTCTACATGTTCTTCATTTCTTCAATTTGTGGTTCATCTAAAGGAGCAATGAAGGCTGGTTCACGGTCCTTAGTTGACACCACTTGTTGGGAAACTTTTTTGGATGTTAGCTTATGTTCTTTGGGAGATTCCGTCTTTAAGGGAGAATCCTCCTCATGTTGTTCTTTGTTAGCCTCAAACTTCCTATAGATAGCCATAATCCACTCTTCCAAATCTAGAAATACATTAATATTTTTTCACCTTTCTATCTCTGCATAAAGAATCTCTTTGTGACGTTGAATATAATGGTAGAACCACGTGTCATGACTCCAAAACTTACGTGCACAAAAAAAATTATTTTCCACATTATCAAGTCGCATCTACAATTCAACTTCAAAAGGAATTGTACAAATGTCTTATACTCTTCTAGAGTAAAAAAGACATCATACCCAAAATAATGCATGATTCAAAAATTTTAGGGTTTGCTCGAAAATTTTAGGGCACTAAAAAACCCTTAAAAAAACCTTAGGATTTAAGATAACCCTAAAATAATGGAAATGAGTTTTATTGGTCTCTTCAACTTTATAGGGCATATCTTAAAATTATTTAGACACCTGAAAATAAGCCCTAAATTAATTTAAGCACTTTTGGAAGAACCTTAAAAGTTAAGAGAGGAATGGTCAACAATTTTCAAGAAGGAAAGAGAAAATCAATATAGGCTTTCATCAAAGGATCCCAACTAATAAAAATTAATTAGCAAACTGGCTCTAATACCAAAATTGATGTGGAATAATTCCCTAAGGCCTCAAATAATTTAAAATAAGGGATGCAGAAGCAAAATAAATCAAGAATTGAATTTAAATTCACAAATAGCCAAGAAATCAGAGAATAAAATTTGTTTTTAAAAAAAAGAGGTTAGGATGCAAAAGAACAGAAAAAAGAGGAGAAAATATAAGGGCCAAAAAAGGGCATTTTTGTAATTTTGGATAGCAAATCTGAAAATTATCAAAATACCCCTCTGACATGTCAAAAAATTCTGAAATTTTTATTGTCATTTCTGACGTATTCCAAGGTTCCATAGTTAAAATTTCATAAAATTCCAATAAGATTTGATAGGTCAAATCAAAGAATTTCAAAAAAAGTAAAGGTTCTTTAATAGAAGTTTTAAGACAAGAGAAAGAAAGAAGAATAATTACAGAAAGAATGAGAAGAGTAGTATAGAAAGAAAGAGAAATTTTTGAAGAAACTAGCGGCTACACCTATAGAATAAGAAGAAAGAGGGGAGCCATGTGTGGCATTAACCTTGGAGAAGGAGAACATAGTTACAGTCATACCTTGAGAACACTTAAATCTTTAAAACTTATTTATTCTTTACTATCAAATTAAGGGGGAGGGGTTACCTTTAAATAGGCTTATAAACTTAAACAATTAGAAACTTATTAAAATTATAAGCTTCCTAAAAATCCTAAACTTGTTAGCTAAGTTTTCTCTCCAAAAAAACTTACTTTTCTAAAATTTAACACTACTCAAACTTGAGACTATCTAAAAAACGTTATTCCTGCTTTTAGTGACACCCCCTTAGTAATTTGGTCATAACTTTCCCAAATCACTTGGTCTTATTAGAAAGCTAACTGAATAATCTATCTAATGACACCAAAATCAAGCAAAAAAGTCAAGTTTTGGCCATAGAAAAATTGGGTCAAAAGTGAAAAACGGGATTACAATTAAAACCAAAAAAAAAAAAACTAAACTAACCACGATACTATTGGCCTTATTACAAAATTACCACTAATTAACGCTTCTAAAATAAGAAATTAACAAAAAAATAAACTACTCTACTAGACTTGACAAAGAGGACTATCCATGGTCTTCTAGCTTCTTCCTCTTGACATGGTATGCTCCCGCATCATTACTACTACGGTTGGATGTGCCTAAAAGTTTGGAAGTTATCCCACTATAAATTTCCCTAGAAAAAAAAAGTTTAAAATATTTGCAACTAATGACCACAACTCCGCTTCAAAACTCTAACGTCACAATGTTTGAGAGTGGATTGAAATCATTTCGGTCAACCTTAAAGCTTGACAGCTTGTAAAGCCCCTTTCCTCTACTACGCAATATTGATACACAATTTTAACGTATAATACCAACCAAAGTTCTTTGTTGGAGAAACGAATGACACAACTACAATTCTATAAAACCCCAGCCTCTTTTCTCAAGATTGGAGTCAGACTTGACTCTCATAAGGAAGGGCATCTATAGAAAATGAAGACTATGTTTAATATGGTGTGGCTCACCTTGTTCAAATTAGGCCATCCTGATTTTCTTATTACCAAGAACCCTTTTAACACTGAATGTCATACTTGAAAAATTCATTATATTGGAAAGACCATGATCTGGATGTGCAACCAACATATGGCCAAGCCATTTTGAATTTCACTCATCAAGTAAATGATAATAAAAGGAGAGAGTGGAATCAAGGAAGGCCATTGACAGCAATGGTGAGAGACAGTATATGATGCAAGTCAAAGACTCTATAAAAGAAGGGAGAGAAGAAGAGAGATGAAGATCAAGGTAGTGCAAAAGGAATTGATGAAGGTATATGCTTTGTCAGAGGATATGATCAGATAACCTTAACGAACTAGAAATGGGACAAGATTTTAAATTATAATAATAATAACGATGAAATACAACACAATAAAAGAGTACTGAAGCACTGAAGTAGTAAGAATTTATAACATGTGTTATAATATTTTTTGGTTATTGAATAAATCATATGTTCTTTTGATAGTGCCAAGAATGAAGTTTCAACCTCTATAGATGATGTTAAATCCTATATTTGATATAAGACATATACTTTTAAATATCCTACAAATAGGACTTACTTAAAAGGCAGCAAATAAAAGCACCAGGAAATTTAAACAATCAAGGAAAGGGTGTTGAACTATAGAAATAGCAAACTGATTAGTAATTTCTAGATTTAGATTACTAAATGTTTGATGCAAATAGGGTTTGTACATAACAGAAATCAATAACTCTAAAGATTGAAAGAAAAAAATATTGCGGTGATAAAAAAAGTAGAGTTTGGAGGAATTGAAGAGAGAAAGCAGAGATGTTTACACACTCTATTGAAGCTTGAGTAGAATAGTCATCTTTCCCTCCTTTCTATGGAGGAGATGCAAATAAATCCAAATCTATTTCAGAATAAAATAGGCTATGCTCAAGAGGAAAGAAATATCATGGAGACAAAAATCTAGAGTGAGTTGGCCCAAAGAGGTAGATAGCATTACCCACTTCTTCCATAAAATTGCGAATATGAGAAGTTCAATGAACTTTATTTCAAAGCTGAAGAATAATAGAGAATGGATATATGGGGAAGGGAAGATTAGAGATACTATTGAAGATTTCCATGCTAATTTTTTTCTAGGCCTTTTCTGAATCTGCCAGACATTGATGGGATTGAGTTTGAGAGGATTAGTGTTAATCAACAAAGCTGACTTGAAAGGCCTTTCTTGGTTGAAGAGGTAGGGGCAAACCTTAAAAGTATGGAGGAAGACAAGGGTCCAAACCCTGATGATTTCCCTATTAAGTTCCTAAGGGAGTGCTAGGATGTTGTGGGTTCGTATGCATTGGCTGCTTTGGAGACTTTTGTTTGAAGGATCAATGGTGTAGAAGCTTGAGTGCTACTGAGATTAAGGATTTCCGCCCAATCAGCCTTGTGAGGTTATCTCTACAAACTGCTCTCCAAAAATTTGGCTCTTAGGTTAAAGACCATCCTTCTTCACATACTCTCAAATTCGCAAAATGTGTTTGTGAGTGGTTTCTCTAGTAGCTAATAAATGTATTGATGCTAGGTTAAAATTTGGAAAGGCGGGAGTGGTTTGTAAATTGGCATGGAGAAAACTTATGATCATGTGAGTTGGTCCTATCTGGATGAAGTTTTGCATAAGATGGGTTTACATAAAAAAAAAATGGCAGAACTGGATGAGAATCTAGGTAACTTCCCATTCCTTCTTAATTTTGATCAATAGTAGCCCTAGGGATTGTTTAAAGGTAGTAAGGGTCTCAGATAGGGTGACCCACTATCTCTATATATGTTCATAATAGTTGTGGAACTCCTCAATAAGTTGGTGAGGTAAACGGAGTCTAATGGGTTGCTAATTGGTTTCTCTCCCATGAAAGGGGGTCCCACTGTTCCTTTCGTCCCCTATGCTGATGACTCACTATTCCTTTTGGAGGCAGAAGCGGATGGTATGCGCAACTTGAGAGTGATCCTTTTCTTGATGGAGACAATATCAAGTCTTAGGGTAAACTTAATAAAATCAAAACTTTTCCTAATGGAAAGCATTCCTAATATGGAGGAGCTAGTTGATATCATGGGTTGTGAGATAGACCCTTCCTTCTACATACCTTGGGCTTTTATTGTGAGCCAAGTCAACATCTAAGTAGATTTGGAACTAGATCATTGAGAGAATGACGAAGAAATTATCTAACTAGAAAGGAAGGTTCCTGTCCAAAGGTGGCAAGCTGGTTCTTTTAAGAAGTGTGCTTTCGAGCTTGGTAACATATTTCTTATCTTTATTCGTTGTCCCGGCATCGGTTTCTAATAGAATGGAAAGGATTCAAAGAGCTTCCAGTGGCAGTCAAATCAAGGGGAGATAAAGATCAAATGATGAGATGTGAAGGAATTTGCAAACCTCGAGACAAAGGTGGGTTGGGCATAGGGCAAATCTATACAATCAATAAAGCTCTCCTAAGTGGCTTTGGAGACTTGGGAATGAGAGACAATCTCTATGGAAGAGGGTAATTACTGCCAAATATGGAGAAGGGACAGATGGGTGGGACAGCTTATAGCCTAGAGGGCTAGTGGGGTGTAGTCTATGGAAGAGCATCTTTAAAGGTATGGTTCTATTTCAGAGGTTTATTCAGTATAAAGTTAGTAATGGGGAAAGAGTGCAGTTTTGAGATGATAGGTGGGGATCTAAGCTTTAAATCAGATGTTCCCATGTTTCTTCAATCTTTCTCAATGCAAAGAAGGATTGATTAGGGATCACCTGATTCGCCCAAGAGCATTTTGTTCCTGGGACATGCATTTGAGGAGAAACCTTAATGATTGAGAGGTAGACAGGATATGTAGATTGTTGGAGATCTTGGATGGTTACACCTTGAGAGATAGCGAGGCGGTAGATGAGAGAATTTGGCTTCTCAATGAGGAAAATGGATTTTTCGTTAAGTCCTTCCAAACCTTGACTCATGTTGATCCTATTTTCTTCCATTATAAGTTTATTTGGAACAAGGTGGTCCCGTCTAAGATCTCTTTTTTCTTGTGGCTAGTGTGGTGAGATCGCATTCCGACAATGGATAATCTACTTCGGAAAAGACTAATTTCTCCAAACAAATGTTGTATATGTGTTGCTACAAGTGAATCGCCTAGCCACCTCCTCCATTATCCGGAAGCAGCTGCTTTAAGGAATTTTATGCTATTGCAGTTCAAAGTTAGTTGGGTGTCTCCGGGTTCTATGAGATCCCAGCTAAGTAATTGGCCATATTTCTCTTGCTCTTCCCTGAATCATCTAGGTTTGGCAATGTAGAAGATGACACCTCATGAATTTCTTGGACTATTTGGGAGGAGCGAAATCAACGAATATTAAAAGACCATTCTTGCTCATCATCAAAGTTGGTTAATAGGATAGTGGCTAAGCTCTTTTATTGGAAATCTGCTACCCTGTTTGGCACCAATATCCATTTCCGCAATTGGATTTTTTACAAGGATTCTATGATGTTGTGGGTTTAGGGGGGTTTTCTGGATTTTCCAGCTTCCTTTTGTATTGCCTTTTTTGGCTGCTTGGCCGTGGCATTTCTCATGCTTTCGGCCTGGCCTTTGTATGTTTGTTGGCCTAGTTGCTTTAATAAAATTCTTTATCTTTCCAGGAAAAAAAAAAAAACCTTTAAAAAGGAAATAAAACACAAGTAAAGAAAAAATTAAAGGTAGAAAATAGAATGATAAATTTAGGCAAAACTTAAACTTTAGAAAGAATAGATGAGTACCATTCAATTAGAAGAGTTTGGGCATAAGTAAAGAAATCAAGCCACTAAAATATAGAAGTAATAAGCACTGCTCAATTGATGTTTAAAACAATCAACCACAAAAATTACTCAAATTTTCCAGAAAAAAAAAGGAAAACTAAATTAAAAAAATCCAGGTTCTAAACAGTAAAGGCAAATCAGGATGAGAACTTATACTTAATGACAACAATTAACACAAGAACAATATCGAAATCAGAGAACCCAAGCTCTTAGGTGTAATCAGAAAAATGGAATAGGTTATAAATAAAATCACATCACCTCGAAACATACTTTTACAATGAAGAAATCTCTGTACATAGAGAGCAGGGTAGTCATCCAACCTAAATGTCCACTAAATTCAAGTATTCAACCAACAACCAATGACACTCATGATCTTCTTGAACTCTTAACTCAAAACTCAAATCAGCCTTATTTTCACATTCTTGTACATATTTGTCCTTAAATAAAAATAAATACACTTCACTTGATAATTATCCAAAAGAAAAAAAGACTCTTAACTTGAAAAGTCACATGACTTCTGAAGACCATCCTATGACTACTAATGGGACCACTAAGTCACATGACTGCTTATAAAACTCACATGACTACTAATTACTTAAATAACTTAAATACCCAAACTTATAAAACAATCCGCCGAAGCTGCTACACCATTATAAAAGATTTAAGAAGACTTGTGGGTTCCCATTGGAGCCAGAAATTGCAGAATAACCCTTTGACTGAAATTTGCGTGTTTCTTAATCCACATCAACATCCCTTTTTTTGATAATGTGCAAGAACTCACCATTCAGAAACAGTGCCTGCCACATTTTGGCCATCTTTGTCATTAGTCAACTGCCCACACTAAACACATCTGGTGTTTGGCGTTAATTGCTATTCTCCAAGTTCTTCTCTATCCAATACCAAAAGACGGCATCTAGGTTGCCTATCTTAACTCCTCTCTAGCATATAAAACCAACTTGACTTCCTTAAAATTTGAGCCATGCAATCAGTGTTACCTAGGTACATGTCACAGGTGCCTGTTGAAGTACATTAATTCATGTATCTACTAACACCTTAAAGTTATGAGAGAGTTGGTTAATTCACCGTCAACATGGTCTCAAAGCAGGTTTGGTTGTGAGTTCAAATCCTGGTGGAAGTATTTTCCCAGATTTAGTGTTGTGCACGTGTGTACACATTGTATGGACTCGCGCCTAGCTCCCCAAGTGTGTTCCCAGGAAAGAACAGTGTTCCTCCTTGGGGGGGTGTTGAAGTATATTAATTCATGTCTCTCCTAACACCTTAGGTTGTGTGTTGAAAGTTAAATAGAAGAAGTGAAGTGAAGTTAAAAAATAGAAAATGAGTGAGTGAAGTGAAAGTGAAGTTCTATTTTCTTAGTGTTGTTTGGTCGAAAGTTGTTAAATAAAGTGAAGTTACATGGTTGAAAGTGAAGTTAGTTGTCTGTACATATGGGTGGTTCTAAATCCATTGTTGGTGCTGTTTGTCGTATTTGCTTTGTGGTTTTGAAGGCTTCCACTAATGGTAAGAACAGATGTGGCAATCCACCTACCCAAGAAACCAGCCTGCTCAAGGAGTTGAGTATCTAATTGCAAGATGCAAGCACCTCTTAAGAATTCAAATGCACACAAAAAGGCTTCACCATTACAGATCTCCACATGCGTCCATCGCGGACGATACCAAAGTTCTGGAACCCCAAAGCATGATATGTCCGTTATGGACTAAAATCATTGAGGGCATCACAACAATTGTATTAGTCCATTACAAGTCGATGCAAACCAAGCTAACCCATTGTGGGCAGAAGCATCCAAATCACACTAAAGTCCATTACGAACCAGCATCGTTGCAAATAGTGTCCGTTGCAGGTTTATTGCAGATGCAAACCAAGCTAACTTGTTGTGAGCTGAGATGATAGAAACCTGTCACGAATACAGGCTAGAGAGATCTATTGCCAAACAATATGGTCGATGTCCTTTGCAAATAGAGTTGCCAATGAGCATCCATAATCGGCACCAACCAAATCTCAGTTTTACGGAAAATTTCCATAAGCAGAAGCAGGAAGTCACAGGTATCTGTTAAAACAAAATTCTGAGCATATATAAAGAAAAGAAAGGGGAGGAAAGCAAGATAAAGAAGAGAAGAAAGGGGAAAAAAGAACAGAGGAAATGAGAGAGGAAAGAAAAGAGAGAGGACTGGAGAAGAGGAAAACAAGAGAGATGATAGGAGACAAGAAACGAGAGGAGAAACTCACCAAAGAAAGCTGTCGTCAATTGCCAGTACACAAGAAGGATGGAGGAGTTTGCCTCCCCAATGGCTCTATTCCAGGTTTTCCAATTGAGAACCTCACTTTCGTCTCAAAATCCAACCAAATTGGTCGGAAACGGACAGAGAAAATCTGACATGGAAAACGCGTGTTTCAAGATTTCATTTAACTTTCAACCAAACACTAGTTACTTTCAGTTTGGAGGGAAAACCGTACAGTTTTCCTCATTTATTCTATTTTCCCTACATTTCCTTAAGGTTTTAGGAGAGTTGGTTAATTCACTGTCAACAGTGCCAAGCCTCCAAATGTCCACAGATGTCAACCTCTAAAAAATAAAAATTCCCACACCAAGAACAGGATTGTAATAGGAAAAGGAAATTAAAAATACAAAACTAACTTAACAAAAAGTTGGAGAAAACCAAATGAAAGATTAAATCAGGGAAAAAAATCTAATGACTTACATTATGAATTGAGTAAAGAGATGATAAAGGGGTCAAAAAAAAAAAAAATCAGAAACCAAGTGAAGGGAATAAAAAATTAAGAGATAGATGCGTCCACCAATATTAATCAATATTAGGGGAGCAATAAAGTTGTGCTACTGAACGAGTGGACATCATTGAGAATAACATTAAAATCTATTGAAGATCCCTTGTCTTAAAAAGGCAACTTCAACAGATAAATCTACTTTAAAAAGAACTTTTACGTTAAAATATACGTTTTTCCTCTGATGCGACATGTCTATGTTTCGCCATGTATGAAGTCCATGTCATCTAATTAATGAAAATCAAAGTGTTGACACCTCAGTCAATGTGTCATTTTCATGACACCTTATCTACAACAACAACAACAAACAGCCTTATCCCAACTATTTGGGGACAGCTACACGAATTCTATTCTACCATTCCACTCTATTTAGGGTCATATATGCCATTAAATTTCAAGTTGCCATGTCTCTCCTTACTACTTCAACCCAGGTCTATTTCGGCATTCCTCTTGTCCTTCTATCACCTTCAACTTGCATTGTCTCACTCCTCACTAGCGCGGTCATTGGTCTTGGTAGCACATGACCAAACCATCTCTATCAATTTTCCCTCATTTTATCACCTATCGGTGCTACACCTAAGCTCCCGCGAATGGATTCATTCTTAATTTCATCCTTTCTAATCTTACCATTCATGCATCTCAACATCCTCATTTCAACCACACTCATCTTATGTACGTGTTATTTGTTGGCTGCCCAACATTCTGCTCCATAAAGCATGACTGGTCTTATATCTGTCTTATAGAATTTTCCCTTTAATTTTAATGGTATTCATTTATCACACAACACCCCAGAAGCACCTCTCCACTTCAACCATCCTGCTAATTCTATGAGCAACATCATCTACAATATCTCCCTCTTTGTGCATAATTGAACCAAGATAACGTAAATGGTCACTCTGGGGTATATCTTGGTTATCAATTCTAACTACTCCCTCATTTCTACTCCTATTTTGGCTAAACTT
>JAOXJP010224808.1:0-11636 GCA_025762735.1 Platanus orientalis | reverse complement strand
GTATTCGAGGAAGTGATTTGAATTGGTTATGGTGAGTCGGATGCCTTAGTGTTTTAATCAATTGTTGAATCTCATCTATTTCTTGTCTTTGAGTATTTTTCTTTGATTAAATTTTGATTTAGTTATTTTTTAACTTTTATTTACAATTTCCTTACTCATCACAATCTTCGATTTGTTAACTAAAATTAAGATTAGCTAATTTTGGTAATTAGTAGCATAAACAATCTATGTGGGTTCGACACTTTCTCATCATTATATTACTTGATTTATTATCGTACACTTGCAAATTTTCACATCACCTTCCTTTGTAAAATACTATCGGATTTAATAGCTAACTAGTGAAAATGATGTCTTGAATTATTCAACCATTTGTGTAAACTAAGATAATAAAATCCACACAACTTCTTTCCTAACATAGTTATTCTCACGATTGTGTTCATTTTGGTCTTGAACAACTCCTGGATTTCATGAGTATTTTAGAAAATTTAGCTTTACAATTCTCATTGAAGCGGCCCCTTCGCAGTTATATAGGTAATTTTTTTAAGAGTATCCTATCATACTCTATTTGGAATTTTGAAGATATAAGAATTATTAAAAGCGTTCCTTACCCTAATCTTCATACATCACTATTGCATCATAGGAGTGGGTAGGAGAAGTTTTCTTTGTAGTGATACTACTAAGTCACACACAATTCAGTTGTCCTTTTGAACCTAGATCTTAGGATCTCTAGTCAGCTAGGTGGGGTTGTCATTATGGTGACTTTTGAAACATAGGCCTTAAACTAATTCTCCTCGATGAGCAGTTTACTTGATCTCTAGTCAAATCTTTAGTTAATGGATCCGTAATATTATCTTTTGACTTTATGTAATCAATGGAAATAATTTCATGTGAGACAAACTTCTTTATGGTATTGTGTCTACATTAAATATATCAAAATTTATCATTATACATATGACTTTATGCCCTACCAATTGATGATTGGTCGTCACAATGTATATACATAGTAAGCACAAGTTTTGACCACATAAAAATATCTTCTAAGAAATAAAAAGCCACTCAGCTTCTTCTCCTACTTTATCCGAAGCAATAAATTCAGATTTCATTATAGACTTAGCAATGCAAGTTTGTTTGGATGATTTCTAAGATACAGTTGCACCACCAAGTGTAAAGACATCCACTTATGGATTTTATGTCTTTTGAATTGGATATCCAAATCGCATCACTATACCCTTTAAGTACAGCTGGATTCAGGGTGTATCTCAAATACCTTAATACCCTAACTAATGTCTTCCAATGATCTACCCTTAGGTTAATTGTGTATCTACTCAACTTACTGACAGCGTATGTTATGTCTAGTCGAGTGCAGTTCATTATGTATATTAAACTAGCTATTATTTGATAATACTCTAATTGAGATATGCCCTTGCCTTTATTAGCTAGATGAAGATTTACATTTATAGGTGTTCTTGCATGACTGTTATCATGAGTTTTGAATTTTTCAAGTACTTTCTCAATATAGTGAGATTGAGATAGAACAAGTTAATCACATGTTCTAGTAATCTTTATCCCTAGTACCACATCTGCAACACCTAAATCTTTCATGTCAAATTGACTAGTTTACATCTTCTTAGTAGCCTTAATAATATCATTAAATTGTTAAATTGTCATGGTCATTTGTGGTATCTTTAATATACACACATTTGTCACACTTATTAATTCCAAACCCATTTGATGTCATTAAATTGTCAAATTTTTCATGCCATTTTTTTGGAGCTTGCTTTACTCCATAAAATGATTTAACAAGCCTACACACTTTCTTTTTTTGTCTAGAAATAATCTGTTTGTTCCATTTTAATTTCTTCATTCAATTCACCATTTAAGAATGTCATTTTAACATTCATTTGATGTATCTCTACATTATGCAATGTTGCAATATCTATTAACATAAAAAATGATGTTATTCTTGTAACTAGTGAGTATATATGCAATGTTGCAATATCTATTAACATAAAAAATGATGTTATTCTTGTAACTGGTGAGTATGTATCAAAGTAGTCCACACCTTCCTTTTTCTTGTAACCCTTTACAACAAGCCTAGCCTTGTATTTGTCAATTAATCCATCAACTTTCAATTTTCTCTTAAATATCCATTTATATCCTAGAGGTTTACTACTTGGTGGAAGATCCGTCAATTCTCATATATGGTTTTGTAAGATGGAATCAATTTGACAGCCTATTTCCAGTGAAGTACTTTAGGAGTAAACATTGCTTCCTTGAAACTTTGAGGCTCATTTTCTAACAAATATGTTAGAAAATCCAGAGGGAATAATTTTAACATTTTTGTTCTTTTACTGCGTCTAGGTCCAACTTCATCTTTTTCTTGGTCTTGAAAGTTGTTAATCGCAGTTTCATAAGTTCTTTTAAGAGATCTTGACTCTTGTGCAGAATTACAAGGAAACATATGTTCAAAAAATGATGTATTCCTAGATTCAATAATGGTATTAACATTTATATCAGAAATTTTTATTTATGAACTGAAAACCAATATACACTATTGTTATGAGCGTACCCAATGAATGTACAATCAATTATTTTCATTCATACCTCAATCCTTTTAGGGATAAGGACCTCTACATTTGCTAAACATCCCCAGACTTTTAAGAATTTATAGGAAGGTATTCAACCTTTCCATAATTCATAAGGTGTCTTATTAGTTTTCCTATGAGACATCTTGTTAAGAATATAATTTACTGAAAGTACTGCTTCCCCCCACAATTTTTTAGGTAAACTAAAACTAATCAACATAGCATTCATTATTTCCTTTAAGGTTTCTATTTTTTTGTTCAGCAACTCCATTTTGCTCAGATGAATAAAGTGCAGTAGTTTGGTGAACAATACCATATTATGAACATATCTCACCAAAAGGCGATTCATATTCACCACCTCTATCAGTATAAATATTTTTGAAGCCTCATCCTTGCTCCTTAGTAAATACAAATAGCAATACATGGTGTAATTGTCTATAAATGTAATGAAGTACTTTTTACCACCTCTAGTTTAAACAAATTTCAATTCATAAATATCACTATGAATTAATTCTAGCAGTTCAGTACTTCTTTTAATGGAATGAAAAGGTGATCTAGTTAATTTTGATTCCACACAAGTTTCACATTTATGAATTGAATCAATATGAAATTTAGGCAAAAGTTTCAAGTTAACTAATCTATGCATAGTATTATAATTAACATGTCATAATCTACCATGCCAAACATTAGATAACTCAAACATATAAGTAGAAGATGTATTTATATTAATATTAAAAATAATAGTCATTACATTCATTTTAAACAGCTTATCGCTCACGTACCCTTTTCCCACATACATCGCACTCTTGGTGAGTACAAATTTATCAAACTCGAAAACCCTTCTTACTCAACAATGATCCAAATACAAGATTATTGTGAATATCTAGCACATGCAACCCATTATTGAGAGTGAGTTCCTTTCCTGAAGCTATCTTTAAAACCACATTTCCTTGTTCTTTAACCTTGGAAGTCATAGAGTTTCCCATAAAAGGCTATTCTTTATTATTCACTGATTAATATGATAAGAACATTTATTTTTTTTTAACAAACATAGCGAGTAGCTATAATGTCCACCCACCATTCTTTAGTATTCCCTATTAAATTCACTTCAGATGCCACGACAGAAAGGTTTATCTCATAAATATTTTTACAAATATAATCAAATTTGGTTATGTTGGCTTAAGCAGCTTTCTTGTTGAAGTTCTTCTGATCATTAAGTTTGTGACAACCATTTATACGATGCTCTGGTTTATCACACACGTAGAATTTGCCATTGATTTTTTAGAGTAACCACCTTTAAGACCCTGGTTTGGACCTTGACTAAATCACTTACTCTTCTTGTTATTAATTTTCTGCACTTGTTCCACTATATTGGCCTTAGATTCAATGGACTAATTTCTCACTTTTATTTTGAAAACATGGTTTTCTTTTTCAATCATTAATCTCATGATCAAGTCTTCAAGTTGCATCTCCTTACACTTATGTTTCAAGTAATTTTTAATTCTTTCCATAATGATGGTAATTTCTCACTTATTGCAATCACTTGGAAGGACTCACTTAAAGACATTTCTTCAACATGAATCTCATGTAGGATCAATTGGAGGTCATACACTTGATTGATTACAGGCTTTGAGTCTACCATTTTATAGTCAATGAATCTTCTCACAATGAATTTCTTTATTCCGACATCTTTCGCTTTGTAGTTCTTGTTTAAAGAGTCTCATAACTCTTTTACAGTCTTGATTGGACTATACACATTGTACAATGTGCTATCTAATCCATTAAGAATGTAGCTTTTGGATAGAAAATCTGCATGTTTCAATGCATCCACAACAACAACAATCTGCCTATTAGTCTCATTTTTCCTTGAGAGCAGGATCATCCTCATGGAAAAACTTTACCAAATTCAATGTTGTGAGATAGAAAAAAATTTTCTATTATCATCTCTTAAAATCAATGCCATTGAATTTTCTAGCTTTTTCCATGGTTTCTAGAAACAAGGATAGAAGCAGCGTTTGATGTCACATAGGGTATCACAACATTATTTGTATTTGCGGTTGTCATTTATGTTAGAATTTATAAAAACAAAAATTTGAATACTAACTTTATCCAAATCAGAATTTAACAAATGGATAGTTAATATAGAATGAAAAAGAAAAAATTATTCACAGAACGCACAAAGAATAAATCTGTCTTAAGATTGTTAGTAAATAGTATAAAGGATTTGTGATTCTGTAAACAATAAGTATTTATTTCAGATAACCAGAGATTTGTGAATAAAATAAAATAAATAGAAACTACTTATTGACAAGATGAATTAAGAAGTCAGTAACATTAATTGATTAAGGCTAGTGTTTAACACTATGTCCTTTCGCCCCTCACAATGGTGCTTACAAACTTCTTAGACGTCTACCTCTTAGGATACAATGCTTGAATATACATAGAAAAAGCACTGCAATCTATGTGCCTAGTGAACCTTAACCATTTTTTAATTTGAAAGAAGGCAAACAAAGCCTAATACAATTTTTTTGATAGATAAACTCTATCAAAATGGTTCTACACTTAAGAAAAAGATAGTAGTCTTATTCTCAAGAGGTTGTGATCACAGAAATGTTAACATCTTGGGCAGTGGCCTAGCCTTGACCCTCCATTCAGTGGCAGGTCTGGATCCTTGAAATGTCAATCAAGGTGAATCATGCAGTCCATACCGTTCTACACGTCCTTTAGATAGAGATCCGGATGCTACCCTCTGAAATTGCTTAAGAAGGATTACAAGGAAATTGGGTTTGAGAAAACTCAGATGGCTTACTGACTATAAATCATGGCTCTAAAAATTAGCCTAGTTGGAAGGCTTGTAGATTTTACTAGGGCATAGGAATCAAAGTACTCATTCAAAAATCCCTTGTAAGGATTGATGACGACAATACATTGAGCATGCACAATCAGATTTGATACTTAGGGAACAAATTGTTTAACAGGAAAACTGTAATGAGCCTAAGAAACGTAGTAGATTGTGCTTTTATGAAGAAGTCAATTAGGTATTAAAAGGAGAGCTCAAGGTAAGAATTTGACACATATTCAAATTACTTTACAATATAAAGAAGTCATGTGCAGTAAAATTAGTTATAAAATTCAATTAATGGAATGATAATACACCCATAGAAGAATTAAGAGAAAATGAAGAGAAAAAAAATGACACCCAAGAAGGATGAAGGATGCTTACTCCAACTAAAAGGAAAACAAATGAGAGGTACATGCTGCTGTTTAGCGACTTACTCTATGAAGGGAGGAAGCACAGTAGTAAGATATGTTGATTCGAACAACCTTGACAACTATTCCTATCAAATAGAGAAAATGGAGATTTTAGGTTTTTAGGTTGACACTTGTATAAAAAGATCAAAATAAAAATTAAGAAAATATTAAGATTTGAGAACAAAGGCATTACCAAGGATGAATTCAAAACATCTTGTTCTTCTTCTATGCATTGATTTTACACCAACCATACCAGAGATAACTTTGATCAAGATTTCAATAGAATGATAGATGAAAACAAAGTGACACCAACCAGAATCAGAGCTATCAACAGCCACTATGTTTTAAAACACAAATAAAGAAATTTGTGATCCACAAACGATTTTATCTATCGTCTTCTAAATTCTTAAGCTTTTCAAACAACAAAGACTACCTTTGAAATCTGGCATGAGATTTTTTTCTCTTTCACTCTTGAAACCGTAGGCAAAAAAGATGGAGGTAGAGATAGAGACAGAATCAAAAATAGTTTTTCTCTTTTACTCTTGAAACCCGAGGCAAAAAATACTAGAGGTAGAGATAGAGATGGAAATCAGCAAACGTGGAAGTGGGGGGCAAAGAGAGACGGAGCAAACACATTGGAGCGCGGGAACATGTATAAAATATGCTTTACAACTGCAGCTAAACATATTAACATCATAGTGGCAATATGAACCCTTGCTAATAGTAGATTTAGTGTCGCTTCTAATTACAACCGCGGTAAAAAGTGTGAGTTAGTGCGTAAAAATTTTGTGCCTTTAACTTACAACAGCAGTTTCTAATTTAACCATCACTAATATATTCTTTTGTGTTGGATCTTGTAGCAATCCTGGATGTCATATCACCTACAAAAGCTGCCGAGTTTAGTAAACTCGATAAAATAATAGAGTAGATTTTAGGGTCTCTAGGTTGTAGTTGTGCCATCAGTCTTCCCGTCCTCAGACTGCCTACATACCCCCTTTCTAGGAGAATCAAGTCATATGTAGTTCTACCAAACTGATCCGAAGCATGGAGGTGTCATTATCAAATTTCTTGAGGATAGTCGAGGCCTCCCACTAGAATGTGCAATGGATCGTGAGCCAATCTAACCCTAGGATACAACCAAGCTTAGACCATGTCCTGTCTCTCAATGAGGTGCACTCCCCAAAGAAACTACAATACCTCCCATAGAACTTATTATCCTTAATGGTTAGGTATGCCCAAAACAAACAACAAAAACTTATCCAAATTTTAACAAAATTTTGGTAGAGTTTTCCTTTAGGAAGGTGAACATTATATGTCAAAGCCAAGTCATGAATACAAGGATTGCACCTCCACCACAGTGTCTGTTCTCTAAGGAACCACTAATTCCATGGAGGATTTGAGCTCCGAGACTCAAGCCTATCCCTTCAAGAGAGTGGCGAATCTAAGTGCCAAATGGACTCAAGGTCCAAGAATAAAAAGAGAAAAGAAGAGAGAGAAATCTGGTTGTTGTTCCGATAGACCTCCCTTGGCCATGGCCTTTTTCTTTTTCTTCTCCTCTTCTTCCTCTTCCTTTCTTCCCTTCTCTTCTCTGGCCTTCTCAGTTCCCTTTTTTCCCTTCTCCACCGAATAGGTTTTAACCCATCTTTAAGCTTTATATATTGGTTTCAACCACTCTCACCCACACTCATACGTGTCTATTTTTTGGTGGACATCAATCAACTGGGCCTATCACGAAGAAGCCCAATCCTTCACGAGCTAACTCCTTCGTGGGACAAGTCCCTCGTGAGCCAACTCTTTCGTGGGCCAAGACCCTTGTGGTGCTGGGTTGTGATGGGCTTCCTTCATGATTTTGAAACCCATATGAGCCTCCTTTGCGATGGCTCTCTCTTCTCAATGTATCTTCTTCGTGATGCACCATCCTTCGCGGTACACCATCATCGTTCGGACCATTTTCTTTTGGATGTGCCTCCTTCATGGTGCACCCATCTTCAGGGTGTGTTCACTAGCGATCTTGGTTTCCTTCACGGTTCATTTTCTTCGCAATCAACGCGATGTACATGTGCAAAGTGCACCTCAAGCACCCTTGCACCCTAGCCCATTCCGTAACCCATGCCCGTGTGCATGTGTGTGTACACAAGGTGACATGCACCTTACTCCACCATAGCAACCAGTAAGAGAGAGAAGGCTCTCAAAATACACAAGGTAGTGGGGAATGATAACTTATAAGTTGAATTTTGTTTTCATTCCCAACCAATGTGAGACTAAACATTTTGAAAACTTAACTCTGAAAATGTTAAAAAATGGAAAGCATTTAATGGTCTTTAAGACCTTCCGTTTTCAACATTTTAGTGGCAATTTCTTAAAAGAGTAACTAAAGGCGAGAATTAGTAGCAATTATTGTTGGCAGCCACTAATAAACTACCACTAAAACCTAGTTTTTTTTTAGTGGATAGAGCTATTGTTGGTCCAAGTGGTTCTTTGTCGAGGGGCCATGGTTAATGTTTGGTTTTTGCTTGAAGAAAGTTGTCTTTCTATCGCAAATATTTCGCACATACGGTTCCAAACTATGAGTAGTAAAATTCCACCACATTGTCAAATTAGGTTGAATTCTTGGTTTCTTCTATTTGGTTGGGCCAAGGCAAAAAATTAAAGTCTTCTTTAATAGTTCTTGTACTAGAGTGATACCTGCCAAAAGAGCTCTAACTTTAGTAAATACCATGCCTCTTTTACGACTTTAATGTAGAGATAACCATTTTCTTGTGGGATTGAGATCATAACTATTTTTTGAGTTCTTCCTAGGATCATGGGAGGTTAAGATCTCACCTCTTTGACTTCCAATTGACTTGTTCTTGATAAGCCGGTTGGATAGAACTTCCAAATGAGCTTGAGGAGAAAATCTAGATGAGATCTTGATCTTGAGCTGAGATATAAGTTTGTTACATTTGTTGAATGAGATATATTATAGCCTGATGTGTTTAGCCATGCTTTTGCATGTGTTTAACATGTTTAAATGTCTTTGAAATTGGTTTCACCCTACATGGGATTTTAAACTGAGGTTGTTTGGTCTGGTGTAGATAGAACCAAGGTGTGGGATCACTAGGGTTGATGTTGCCACATGGCAATTTGTGAATGGTTGGTGTTTTTTCCCACTACAATGGTATGATAAAGTTAAGCAAGAAATCCTTGCTTAGTGATTAAAGAACAAGGAAGTTGGATTTTTGTGAGCATTGTGTCTATGGGAAGCAGTGTAGGATTAAGTTTAGTATAGCTATTCATAGGACCAAGAGTATATTGGACTACATTCACTCTGATATTTACCCATCTTAGATTGCTTCAAAGGGTGGTTCTCATTATTTGTCTTTCATTGATAATTACTAATTAAAGGTCTAGGTATTTACTTTGAAGCATAAGGATGAAATCTTTCTCAACTTCAAGAAATAGAAGGTTATGATTGAGAAGTAGATAGGCAAGAAGATCAAATGACTGAAAACTGATAATGGTTTGAAGTTTTATTTAGGAGAGTTTGACAGATTCTGCAAGGATGAGGGGATTTTAAGGCATCATATAGTTAGACACACTCCCCAGAAAAATGGTGTGGCAAAACATATGAACAAGATACTTCTTGAGAGATCTCATTGTATGCTTTCTAATGCTGGACTTGGAAAGAAATTTTGAGCTAAGAAAGTTTCTACGACTTGCTACTTTGTGAACAAGTCTTCATTGACTGCTATTGAGTGTAAAACGAATGAGGAGGTATGTCTGGCACTCTTGCAAATTACTCAAGGTTGATGATTTTTGGTTGTCCTACATACGCTCATGTCAATGAAAGTAAGTTCTAACCTAGAGCTAAGAAGTGTATTTTCCTAGGTTATACATCTTTATGTTGTCCTGATCCTAAGTCAAGTTTCTTATTAGTAGAGATGTGATTTTTAATGAGTATAGCACACTTAACTAGAAAAAGGAGAATGTTGATGCAGATAGGGATAGTGAAATCAGCAAATAAGTGGAGTTTAAAAGTTTCACTTCAAGAAAGATTCAAGAAGGCACTTCTATTCAGCATATTGAGGAATATGAGCAAGATCCTAATGAGGATGGTGGTGGACAAGAGGAACAATAGTATACTATCGCTTCTAAGAGACATAAGTGAGAGATTAGACCACCCTAGAGGTATAATAACTATGTAGAGATAGTTTCTTATGCATTGTCTTTGATAAATATTGTTGAGTGTCAAGAGCCTTTCACCTACCGTGAAGCTATCATAAGAAGTGAGTTTATATAGTGGGTAGTTGTTACAAATGAGGAGACTGAATCTCTCCATAAGAATGACTTGGTAGTTAGTAAAACTGTCTATGAACAAGAGGATTATTGGTTGCAAATATGTTTGTAAGAGGAAATAAAGAACACTAGGTATTGATGATGTGAAGTATAAGGCACACTTAGTTGCAAGGAGCTATGATTAGAAAGAAGGTGTGGACTTCAATAAAGTATTATCACCAATTATAAAGTATAGTTTTATATGTGTGTTACTTTCCCTAGTGGTTATGCTTAACTTAGCTAAAGCAGCTTGATGTTAAGAAGGTGTTTCTGCATTATGGGTATGAGGAGTAGATTTACATGCATCAACCAGAGGGGTATATTGTCTCAGGTAAGAAAAATTATGTTTGCTTGTTAAAAAAGTCTCTGTATGGTCAAATTAATTGCCCAAATAGTGGTATAAGTAGTTTGATACTTTTATGCTTGCACATGACTTTTATAAAAGTCAATATGATAGGTGTGTTTATTTTAGATAGCTTCCAAATCGCTATTTGGTGTACTTATTAATATATGTTGAAGATATGTTTATTGATGCCAAGAACATGTCTCAAATCAATAGGTTGAAGTATCAACTTAGTGGTGAGTATGAGATGAAATATTTAGGGTCAGCAAAGAAGATTTTAGGCATGGAGATTCGTAGGGATAGGAAGGCTAGAAGGTTGTACTTGTCTCAAAAGAACTACTTTGAAAAAGTACATGAACACTTTGAAATGTGGGGTTTTAAAACTATGGGTACTGCACTTGCAAATCACTTTAAACTTTATACAAATTTATCACCACTGATTAAGAAGGAGTACATGTCTCATGTTTCAAATGCTAATGCAGTTGGGAGCCTCATGTATGGAATGGTTTACACTTGTCCTGACATTTTATATGATATCAGTGTTGTGGGTAGGTATATAGAATGTTAGGAAAAGCATATTGGCAGGAAGTGAAATGGATATTTCAGTATTTGAGGGGTACTGTAGATGTTGTGTTGATGTTTGATAAAACAGGTGGTCTTGATGGTTATGCAATTGGATTTGTGGATTCTAATTATGTAGGTGATCATGACAAGAGGAGATCACTTATAGGTTATGTCTTCATTCTCTTTAGTTGCGCAGTGAGTTGGAAAGTAACATTACAGGCTACAGTTGCTTTATCAACTATTGCGGTGGAGTACATGGTAGTGACTGAGGCAATGAAGGAGGATATTTGGCTGAGAGGCTCACCTGACGAGCTAGGCCTAGAGAAAATTTTGATTGTTGTACATTGTGATAGCTAAAGCGCTATACATTTGACAAAAAAATTAGATGTATCATGAAAGGTCTAAACATATTGATGTCAGATATCACTTCATACGTGAGATCGTCTCATAGTGTCAGATAATCTAGTAGATATGATGACTAAATCACTTTCATCATTCAAGTTCAAGCATTGCTTTGACTTGATTGGTGTTTGTAGTAACTAGAGACCCACCCTTCATGATTGTGTGGAGAAGATGGG
>JAOXJP010224797.1:0-11636 GCA_025762735.1 Platanus orientalis | reverse complement strand
ATGGGGGTAAGGCTGCGTACATCTTGCCCTCCCCAGACCCCGCGTTAGCGGGAGCCTCGTGCACTGGGCCGCCCTATTCTTAATGTACAACAAAATATTATGTAACCTTCTCTCATCAATGCATTGGTTCCATTGTAGTAGCAGCAAAAAAGATGACCATACAACATGTCTCCAAACCATTTTTTTATAGGTAAACATTATGGGTTAGTTTATTAGTAGGTAAAGACGGGTTTCAAAAACCCATGTCTGTCACCCATAGACTACCAACTTAGCAAGCTAGCATTCAATTTGATCAAGAACATCAGCAAACAGCCATGGATCCATCCAAACAACTAACAGCCTGTTCAGTCATACAGAACCATGGTTTATATATTATTACCAGTACGCATATTGGGACGTTGAATTAGGATACATATCAGTATTTTTTAATAGACATTGAAAAGATTTAAGATATGATGAGATACACTAAATAGAGCTCTGTTAAATGTTTATTTATTTTTTATTTGGTTTCTTGTTAAATATTTAGTTAAGTAAAATAATATTCTATGAGAAATAATACTACCATTACAATTGTCAATATTTATGAAAAAAAACACCACATTTGGTCAATGACACAAACATGTTAAATTAACTAGAGAATATTATAAATTCATACATACAAATACATGGGTGTGATTAAGGTCGGCTTGATTAATGGATCTAGGTTTTAGGGCTTAGAAGGGAAAAGAAGAGAAGAAGAAGAAAAGAGGGATTGTAGTAGAATACGTATGAGAGTGTGTCCTACCTGATGCAGGGCAGCTCATAGGGCTGCTGTAATCCTGTGGCCTGTGGGTAATGGGCTCACAACTAAATACAGCCACTCTTCTTAGGATTACACACACTACACATATGATTAATCTCTCCACCATATACAGCAAGTTCCAAAGTACTTCAGACTAGAAACTGAGCCACAAAATAGTCTGGTCGTATGCCAAAAAAAACACTAGTTAGGGTCTTCAAATCACTACGAAATTTTAGGATAAAGAAATTCTAAGAACACACTAACTTCTCCAAAAATTGTAGATGGAAAATAACAACTCAAAACACTTCGAATAAATCAAACCAGCTATCTGGTTTTATCAAAATTTCAACAGAGCAAAATTAAATAATAAAAAAAAAAGAACCAATAACTTATCTGTATGCCTGTGGGTGATGAAATTAGTGCCACACTTCTGCCTTAAAACCCCACACCAACAATATTATTGATGTGGATTAATGAATGATAAATATAAACATGTAAAGAAAAAAAATAGAACAAGAAGAACCAATCAGCTACAACTGATTGGAGATCTAATAGCTCAACCACAACTGTGAAATTAGGCTAATATCAGCTACAACTGATAATAGGGTTTTCCTCAGCATCAGCTGATAAGAAGAGAAAAGAAGCTAAGACCTCAATCCAATTTCAATTCATAAAACTCCAATATCTATTTCAGACATGAGGTATTTTCCCCTTTAAAAACACTTTAGCAGATTCCCAAAATAGAAACTAATATTTTTTAGTTGCTAAAACCTCCTAAAACTAAGAAAACACAATCACTACTAAACTTGGTCAATGAAAAATTAGTAATATCCCATACAGTCCTATATCCCTCATTTTATTTGTTTGAGGTAGAGTATCAAATTAATAGATGCCAAATCCTTCTAGAAAACCTATGTTTAGTGAACAAGCAGTTGGCGGTTTCTTCTGCCTCCTTGCAAAGAAAGAATGTACATGTGTGTGTGTGTGTGTGTGTGTGTGTGTGTGTGTGTGTGTGTGTGTGAGAGAGAGAGAGAGAGAGAGAGAGAGAGAGAGAAATAGTTTTATAAGAAAAGTGAATAATTATACAAAAGAGAGGAGAATCCTCTAGGACCTAGTAGATTCCAAGAGAGAAATAGTACACCAATGTGACATTGTTGGATAAGTTCCAATATGCATCAATGTCCTAGTGGCCCCAAGTTTGAATAACTCGTTCACCAGAGAATTTTCTGACATTGGCATCTACATGAAAGAAATGATCATCAAAGATGCTAAGGAACAGACCTATCTAATAAGATGTGAGTTTCTTTATATTAAAATTTGTTGACAAAACTCAAGTTTCCATAAGAGACAAGATGAATTATACCATGACAACAAGGCAACTATTAGCATGTTCAACATAACAAGATAAAACACAATTTATTTGAGATAAATTAGCAGCCAAAGTAATTAGTCTTCCATTTGCAAAACAAATGAGCCATACCCTAGACTTCCAAATCCCAATCTAACCAAACTTAATTAAAATAAATAAATAAAAAGCCTCTAAAACTCAATTCCTGTCGCAAGGTGATATCCTGTCAATATTTCAGCCATAACTTTCCCAAATCACATTGGATTCGCAAGATCTTGCACTCATCAGAAAAGTAACTGATTAACCTTTTAAATGACACCAAAAACAAGCCAAATTGGTGACCTTTCAAAAGTAAGCCTAAAGAAAAGTAAGAAAATAGATCTTTCACGCTCCTGTAATATAAACAAAACTTATTCTACTTGAAAATTAATAAAAATACCCAAACTGACTAATAAGAAAGTAACATAGGTTAATATAAAACTGAAAAAATTAAAAATTTTCATACGAAAATATTAAACCCAAAATATTCCTGTTGAACAAATATGAGTATGGGCTGTTTCCTGTTCTGCATCTTTCAGGGTTAATCCTTTTGACTGGAGAGTTCTCAACCAGCTCCAATGGACCTAAATCCTTTTCTTGATCTTGCGCATTCTAAGCTCTCAATTGTCCTTTCTATTGACCTTCCAGCCTTTCTTCATTATTATTAAAGTCTAAATTATATCAAGAGCTATTAGTAATAAGGTCTTTCCACCACCCCTATCTCGTTACCTATTTCAAAACTATCATACAATTTTGGCTGTCTTTCCAACCATACCATCTCTCATCCAAAGCAAGCAACAATACAATCTAATATACCTCAATGATGATAATGAATCTTCAAGTAAAGCTAGTAACCTACCAAAGCTAACTTGATAATCCAAATCATAAATGTTAAATTTGGTGTACGTGAAGGAGTGAAACTGAAATTAATACAAACAATTTTCAGATTTTCATTCCAACAGCTTGCAAACCATTACATGATCGAAGAACAATAACAATAAGGAAAAATTAAATATAAACAGCCAACCTCTCGTCAGGAACGGATGATACATCCGAAGAATCTGTCTCCAGCTCCGCCTCAAGCATTGCAGCAAAATCTTCGCTGCTTGAAGAGCTTCCGGTAGAATCTTCCGCTAAGCTCATGACTGAAGCAAACAAAAACAGATTTAAGAAAGAAAAAAATCTTAGCGGATTAGAAATAAAATTCAAACGGCTTAAGTACCAGTAGGAGGTGCAAGGTAGCAACTCCTCACCTCTGGATCGAACTAAAACGCATCCAATGCTTGAGAATTTTGAAACTAAAAAGAAAGAAAAACAAGATTCAACAGGTTAACCTGCTTATTCCGTCGATTCGATCGATTGATGCCAGAAAATCAAATTCTTCACGAACTAAATCAAATCAGCTTCGTCAACCAAGAAAAATCTTGTTGTTCTTCTTCAATTTCAGGAACAGATGTCTTGTTCCATGCTCAATGACAGCAATTTCAACCACTTCGTCTCCGTCTTTGATATCCACTCACCGTTCTTTCTTCAATTCTCTCTTCCCTCGCTTTCCAGAAAACTTGAATGAAATGAGTTCTTGACTCCAAGTTTTGCGTCTCTATATAAACCAATGCTCTAACTAATTTTGATGGCTGGTTGCGCTTCTAGAAAGATCCAACAGTTACGATCTTCTTGTGGATTCTCTTTTGAAGGCTCTTTCACTTCTTACGTAAGAGATTTCCCGCGTGCCAGATTACCAGACGGGTTAAAACCCGGCCTTCAGCGTTTGAATTTATCGTTCAAGACATGAAATAGTTCTGGCCCTATTTGCGACGGGTTTGGTTAGGCCCCTGTCGTAAGCATCACCGACTGGGAATTCGGACTTTGGATCATTTCTATTCGGACCTGAGAGATATCATTCCGGCATGCAGTGTACTGCCTAGAAAAGGTTTAAAGATCAGCTCAAGCAAACTTTCCTTCCAAGAATGCGTAAACATCTTGTTAGTGCTATCTTGTAGTATAAAAAGGCAGGCAAAAACCCAAGTTTTATCTTAGGTTCACTTTCTTTCTTTCTTTTGGTTTTATGTAGCAGCTCAAGTAAGATCGTTTGCACATACTTGCGAAAACTTGCTTGAGCTGATCTTTTGCCTTGGATAAGTATGCAATAAATTTATCTAGTATATTTACTGAAATACCTTTTTTTACTCTTGTGTATTTATAGAGACACCCTTTGTTAAGCATTGTGTTGTGGATTGATTGGTACTTGCATGGGTTGCAGATTTCATCCACTTCTCTATGAACGCTTTAGGTCCGCTGAGTGTTAGGGAGCGGACACATCAGTGCTGAAATGTGATTTACACTTGTTGGGGGTGTTTTTCACTTTTAAATCACTTTTTGGCGCTGATGCGTCCACCCCCTAAAACCCAGTGGACCTAAAGCATTTGTAAGGGAGCAGACATAATCCACTGCAATTTGAATGATATCTCTATAGCCCGTCTCAGGATCCTCTCCTGCTTGCAAGACCCTCTTGCAACTGCCTGGGATGCACACGTATATACATGTGCATCGTAGACAATCGCAAGAGGATCTTGCAAGCAGGAGAGGATCTGGGCTCCTCCAGCCCAAGTCTAGTTTATGCGAACTCATGACCTTGATGGTCAGACTGTCGGGCAAATTTCTAAGAGTATAGGTGCGAAATAAGGATAATTGCACAAAGATTTACAAGTGACAATTTTAAAAGCTACCCTTCCAAATGTTTTTTTCCAAAAGGTTTTCCGCATAGACAACAAACCAAATTTAGGGATGTATTAAAAGTAGGGCCATCAATCGGGTCAGGCTGAGGTTTGCCCGAACTCAGCCCAAAGTTAGTTATATGGCCTTGAACTCAGCCCAAACCCAAAGTTGACCCCGAGGTAATCAGCCCAAACTCAACCCATTCTAAAATCATAGGTTTCGGGGTGAGTTCGGGCTGGCCTGAACTTAAAGCTTCTTTAAAAAATAAATCAAATATTAAAGTTCATTTTAAAATTCGGGCTGATAATGGTTCTTTATTATCTCTAATACTTTGAAAATATGCCTAATTAGTTAAATTTGGGTTTATAATGGGCTTAAAATTTTCCTATATTTGTTGATTAAGATATGCCAATTTCGGGTCAGGCTGGGCCTGGCCAAGCCATATTTTATACCTATTTTGGGCTGGGTCAGGCCAGACTGAGTTTGGGCTGAAAGTGAGTTTGCCTTAACACAGCCCGAATAAACTTCAGGCCTGAAATTTGGGCCCAAATGCAACCCAGCCTGAAATTACCTTGGCCCAACCCGACTATTTTTGGGCCATATATGTTGGGCTTCGGACCAGTCTGGCCCAATTGACACCCTTAATAAAAAGCCTGCCCGACAACCTGCTCAATGATTAACCCGCACAATTATACAGGCCAGGGTGGGTTGCCCGTATTAGTGTTCGGACATGCCTGGACTAGGCTCCTAAGCTCAAAGCACAGCCTAAAAGTTCAAATAGTGAATAATCATTTTTGTTCTATGAGTTTTATTATTATTATTATTATTATTATTATTATTATTATTGTTTTTGAAAATTTTAAGGCTTGAGGCTCACTATATATGTTGGCTGAAGGCTGGGCCTCGGGCTTGACCTTTTAACACTCAGGATGGGCCAGCTTAAGCAATTTCTTGGGACAAATCAGCCAAGCGCCAAATACGACACCTTACTGAACGACTAAGGTCAGCCTAGCATAAGGGGCAGACACCTTTTCGGTGCTGATGTGTCTGCCCCTTATGCTAGGCTGACCTTGGTCGTTCAGTAAGGGTTGTACCTAATCCAAGGCGCTGCATGGATGGTTTTTTCGGTAGATCCCACTCACCAATAACAAGACGAGAAAAGACATTGAGGGTATACTACATCCAATTTGTCAGTTCTCCCATGCCCTTTCATACAAAGGTGAGGTGTATATGGTTACAACTATATAAACAAATTTCAAATGAAAAAATAGGGTTCATAAGGTCAAAACCATAAAAAAAGTGTTTAAATGAACATTTGCTCCCTATTTAAAAAAGGCACCAAATTCAAAATAAACCATCACGTGTCAACCTGTGGTGTTTTGGTGTAGCAGATCCATTCCCTTTTATTTAACCATGTTTAGTTTTTATATCCTAAGAAAATTTTCAATAATTATAATATTTCGCCTAATGATGTCATTAGCTTTCTCCTACAAATTATTATTTTCTACAGTAAACCTTTGCATGATATATAAACCATAATTTTTTTAGAACTATTTACAATAAAAATTTCCTTAGTCTAACGTCAGGTTAGGAGTTTCAATTTGACGACTTTAATTATTTTAAAATTTCTGTTTTATTGCTCAGATGTTAGTTTATTTAAGTGATTTATTTTTTTAAGACTATAACTATTAAGGAGTCTTAATGCAATTTTAATGTGTTACTTAATAAGACTAAACAATCACTATGGTACTTTTAGGTCTTTCTATATATTTCTTAAGGATGTCCTTATTGGTAAACAATAATTTGATGTAAAATTTTCCATCAAGAGATTGATTTTCTTTTTAAATTGTAGTAGTAGTTACTTAATCAATTGGTGGGTGATAGTATCAAGATTATTCAACTCCTCACTGATACAAACACTAAACCTCGATGACATATCAGAACAATCAAGGAACGTCATCAACTTATCCAACCCCTCTACAATGTTCAGTCATTTTTGCTAAAAGAAATACAAACAAAGCTGCCCATGTATTAGCTTGATTTGTAGCAATTAACTGTATTTCTAACTGTTAGACCAATACAGAAACCTCTTATTGTATCGTCTAAATCATCTCTATGGGAAAAGATTAAAACTGAGGAAACTTAATGAAAGAGCATAAGCTCTTTACCAAAAAGATTCATTAGAATGCCAACTTAGTCATGGAAAGTTACATAAAAATAATGAAATTGAGATAAGCAAAAGTATAGAGGGCTTACAAGTTATAGGAACTTTTCAATGCATTATCTTATCTTTTTACTTAAAACACAAAAAAAAAAAAAATTTACGTGAGTTTAAAACTTTATAGTAGATAAGTACCATCCATTGAAATGTCTTTGAGATAACAAAAAATAAAAACCAATAGTTCTTAGTTGTAGTTGTGAAATTAATAAATCATAGAACTCCATAGAGGACAAAAATAAGGCTAAAGAGGACGTGTATTGAGATAGTAAAAAGATATTTGCAAACAAACACGAAACCATACAGGAGATAAACAAAATTAATATCACTTAATCCAATTATCAGAGATGAATCTCTAATGATAATGCCGATGACGATTACATGGAAAACACAACGAATCAGACTCATGCATAAAAGGATACTGTCCATCGAATGCAAGGAAGTAGGAAGGGGGTTATTAAAAGGGTAATTAAAGTGTTTATTTACAAATGCTTAAAACACAAGGGTCCTTAAGAAATTTCTTTATGAAAACCATGGGCATACATTAATTAGAAAAATAAGACAAATACGTTATTTTAGTTGTTTTTGTAGCTTTTTTCCTCCTTCGATTACTAAGTCAACTCACCCAACATTCCACAGCTTCACGGGTACGTGGGGGCTGGATACAGCAAATTTATATAATAAAAAAGGTAAAGATGACACGGCACTTTATAAAGCAAGATAATGACAAGTGATGCATTCGTCGTTAAGATAACGTATGATGATGATGAGGGGTGGCAATTTGTGCTGGCAGCTCGGGTTCGTGCCGTGTCGAGATAAGGGTATACAACTATCTGGCTCAACCCTAACCCAGCCCATTAATTAATCATGTCAAAGCGGGTTGACCTGCTTCAACCCGAAATACATTTACTTACAGTCAAGCCTAACACGGTCATTTCATGTTAAGTTCCTACCGGGTTTGCAGGTTATATGGTAATTCATGTTGGCGGGTCATATTCGTGTCATGTCAAGTTAAGGATATACTACTATATGGTTCAACCCAAACCCGATCCATTTACTAATTATGTCAAAGTGGGTCAATCTGTTTTGACCCAAAACACATTTACAGTCAACCCTAAGTCCCTAACCCAGTTATTTCGTGTTGGGTTCACGGGTCGTGTCAAACGTTGCCACTGCTAATGATGATTTCAGATAATGCATGGCTCGAATGGTCAACCCAGTCCTTCATTTTGTAAGCAATCCGATCTTTCTTTTCTTTTTGATAAAGTCCATGCCGTGTGTGTTAAATTCATGTTCTAAATTTTCCAAGAAGATTCTCTTCAATAAATCGACAAATCCATCGTGCAAAGCAGATTTCCTGTAGCTCTTTTTATGTAGCGAGACTGAAGCACCAGGGCACTGGCTGACACATGGTCTAAAAAGGTGAAAAACACTCAGCAGTGGTTCACTTTTTGTGGTGATTTATTATATCCGCCCACGTGTCACCCGGAGCCTTGGTGCTTCAGTCTTGTTACAGAAGAAAGCGCTTCAAGAAAAATCTGCTTTGCCCTGGATGGACCAACCGTGTGAGAAACGGACTAGACTTCCCTTCAGCAACTTCATTCACTATCGGATGGCCAATTCAGGAAGTAGCCCATCAATTATATATCTAGTCCAAATCAAAGGGAATATAAATTGGATATTTGGGGCCCACAAAAATTAATGTACAGTCTGAATACGTGTAGCCAATTTATATTAATTAGTAGACTCTGGATCGAAGGTAATTTGGGTTGGATTTGGGCCTATGATTAGACTTAATTATTTAGGCGTGGTAATTGCTACTGGGTTTATGTATATGAACTTCAGAATTAGACGGGATAAGATAATTATATGAATTGAATTTTGCCTTTCTTTTACTTCTGTTGTTGGGCTATTATGAAGTTCAAGTTTTAATTGTTTTTTAAATAACCATTGGGTTTTAGGATGAAATTTATTGGGTTTTATTATAGTCCCAAATCTCCTCAAACAGAGTTCTAATTGAAGAAATTGATTATATAACACTTTTATGTTAATTTTGACTAATAATATATCATGAATTAAATCTCATATGGAATTTTAAAATTTGTTGTATTAGAAGAAAAAATACATTTTTAAAGAGTCTTAGCAGTTAAATTTCTACTAACACAGTTTTCCCCACTTTCTCTTATTTGATGTAAACAAGGGTGGGAGGCTAATGTTCTGTTGGCCCTTGGCCGTCCCTAAAAAAATAAAAGAAAAAAAAGCCAAGGGTGTTTCGGTTTACATTAGATTAAAGAGGATTGTGGGATCCAACAGAGTTCTAGTTCTACTAGTATTGTTAATCTACATCATCAACTCTTGATGTCACTATTGGTTCCAATGATGTCTGCATAAGCCAAGCCTAATTAAAATCCCATAAATTGAGTCTCCGTCTGGTTGCCTTGAATTGAATAGAAAAGAAAATTAAAAGAAATTTACACAAGAAATGAAGATATATATAATTTTCATTATTTTTTTTCATTTGTTAATTGGTTTCCGTGATAATAAAAATCAACATTCCATTTCGGGAAAGGGAGGTTTTTCTGGAAATTTTTGTGTGAAAATGAAATGGCATCTTATGAGAAACTAAGAAGTTACGTGAGAAAATCATGAAAATCAAGGCTTTATCGTTATTGGCTCTTATAATAGGAGAATCTCAAGAAATTTTTACAAGAATCATGGGTAAACCCCCTTTTCATGGCAATATCATACATGAAATAAAAACATTACTTTGTGTATAATTCATAGCACAAGCTAGGCTGTGTTTGGCAGCCACCTGTAATGAAACCATTTCATTTGAATTTTACAAGTCTTTTGTAGCCACAATGGGATGGTTTGTAATGAACTCAAACAGATTTGCAGTGATCTGTGCTTTATAACATAAGTCATTTCATTTTATAGAAAAACCTAAGATGACTTCATCTCTAATTGTAGTTAACAAATCAGTATAAATTTAAATGAGTTCATTAGAAAGCCATCATCTCATGGCTACAACTGCCTTAGAAACTCAAATGAAATGATTACATTATAGGTGGCTGCCCCACAGGCTCTTAGTAAATTAATTACAGTTTTATTTTAGTATACTTTAAATTAATTTTCTTTCAATATGACTTTAGTCTTTTTAGGAGTTTCAATTCGATATAAGTTCAAAAAAATTTTAAAATTGATTTAATGCTAAGTTTTTGTTTAAGAGGTTTATTTAACTAAGACTTCAATTAATTATGGAGTGTTAATGCCATGGTGCATTTAATTTAATAGGAATTTAGCAAGTACTATGCTGTTTGGGGATTTCTATTTACCTCATTAGGGTATCTTAAAAAGGTAAATAATCATTGATGTCGAAATTTGCAATTAAGAGAGATATTCTTATTTAATTTTGTAGTTATTTAAACATATGGTCCACCAAGTTAAGATAAATATAAAAAATAATTTTATATTAAAAGTAAAGTTTTATAGAATTCCTATTTTTTTACTTTAAAACTCAAAACTAGTAAATGCCCCATGTAAACATGTGTAATCCCTTGTATGTAGAGAGGAATTGGAGTTAGAAAAGTAGTAGATGTGGTAGAGAGAGAGAAAGAGAGAGATGTGGGTGAGAATAAATATGAATAGAGATGTGAGAAAAAATAGGGATAGAAGTGGAGTAACCATTTTAGAATCAAACTTAGAGAGTGACATGCACATGGTAATTTTCTAAAAAGCTAAGAAATTAGGAAGGGTTGTCCACGTAGACAACCCTTTCTTTTAGTGTATATAGTTTTCTAAAAAACTAAAAAATTAGGAGGGGTTGTCCATGTAGGCAACCCTTTGCTTTGGTGTATATAGATGATAAAAACAGTCAATTAAGATGTTTTAAATAAAAAAATCTATAAAATATTTGTTCAATACTTTATTATTTAAGTATGATATAAAAAAAATGTTAGAAACGGTTTTGAGAAATTGTCCCCAAAAATGTCTAGTTGATCATTGGTAAAACTGGTAAAAATGAGAAATTTAAATAGTCCCACATAGACTAAACCATAATTTTATGTGTTCATAACTTCATATATATTAATCTTGAACATAAGTTTGGGCCCCAAGGGGCATTGCTATTTTGTGATTGGGGGAGGACCTAGTCAACATGGGTCGGACCTAAACACACACGCGCACACTGAATGGGACCGGATTGGGTTGGGTCAATGAGAAAAATAAATATCATTTTATATATATATAGGTGGCTACTAGATTGCATTCCGTACAGATGTGTAGGTGGCTACTAGATTGCACCTATTGGTCATTGGTGATTGTACAGAATCAAAGGTTGTAGTACTACTTCTGTGTGTGAAAAATCAATTACAGGTATGATTTATTGTCAAATCGTCCAACTAAGTATTAATTATGGCTATTATTTATTGTCAAATCATCCAGCCAAGTAAGTGGTTCATTTCAAATCAATTTGAATATTTTATTTATATGAAATAAATATAATTTGTTCATAATAGTACTCATAGAATATAGAC
>JAOXJP010224786.1:0-11636 GCA_025762735.1 Platanus orientalis | reverse complement strand
TCAAGTAATTACCCATAATCATATTATATACATGTGATGATGAACTAAAATATTTTATTATAAATGTCAAACAAATAGAATAACATAAAAAGTATCTATGATGGCTTTGTCAGGACACCTATTCTAACAAATTGATGATATCTTTTGAGACTTATTAACTTAAGAGATGAGTTAAGAAGTTTAATAGCTTTTTAAATTTTTTTTTTAAATTGTGAACTAAATTCATATCTCCCCTATAATTGAATTCATGCACCTCAGGCATCTTTCACCCCCTATATTCATGCATCTTTCTCCCCCTTTTTTTCATGAATTGAAAAATTTAGCATAGAAACCGTGAGTCTAGCAAATAATAGCAAGCCAAAACATTAAAGAGAGACAGAGGAAAAAATGACCTAGTTTTTCATTAATTGAAAAATAAAGTATAAAGATCAAAGCCTAAAAGGGTACAAGATGATATAAACAGAAGTACAAAAACATATATCACTCATCATCATCCTCATAACTCTAGGTCTGCATGTCCAAGGGGACATTGGGATGGTGAGGAAGCTGGGGAGCTACAACTCGCTTGAGCAGCTCCACCCTCTACTCAATATTGTTGAGCTTGTCGACGACCTTCTTGAGATAGCTGATGGTGTGAGTAGAAATATCATAGAGAGCATTAAGTGTCTCTCTGACATATCAAGGAACTAGGGGCTCAACATGGGGTGTAGGAGCTAGTGCTTTTGGCTGTGGAGGAGCAAGAGGGTACTATAAAGCCTCAGGTGCTATAGGAGGAGGACTACGACGAGGTGGAACTGAGAATGCAACTATCTAGGCAGGAGGTGGATGAGCTACTGAAGGTCCTACCGCCTATGCCTTGTTCTTCTTCTTCTTGTTCTTCAAGATGCCATCTCAAGAGAATCATGTTGCTCATAGCAGAGTCAATCTCTAACTACTACTTGAGGACAGTAGCCTCATTGAGGAAGGAGACGCCACACACTTTCATAAGGCGTGTGATCATGACCTTGTAGGGTAAAAGACGAAAAACACTTTCATTGCGTGCCTCCAAGATGATGATGTAGTAAAGAATTCCTGCGATGTCAACCTCCTTCTTCTTCGTAAGGAGGGAATACACTACATGCACTATGTTGTTAGACATGTTAGTATTTGTGAGTGGTTGGGAATAGGTTTTGCGAGAAAATGAGGTTGAGGAACCTTATAACCATGATGCACTCAACTATCTGTAGTTTCTTGAACCAAGGTCTCTTAGATCGCCTAAATAGCTTAGAGATCTCTGCCTTGTCAAGTGCAGAGGGAGAGAGCTTGACTACTTCACCTTTAGGAATGCTAACCCCAAGTAGAGTAGAGATGGTGTCGGGGTCAATATCCATCTAGACACCATATACCTCAGTCTTAAAGAAGAGCATGTTGAGGTTAGACGCGTGCATGTTGGAGTAGAAGTGTAACACCACGTTGCACCTAAAGGGTAAAAATATAATTTTACACATTTAAGGGTAAAATTGTCATTTCACATGATTTAGATAGATCTAGACATAGTTTAAAATAAGTTTAAGGATCATTGAACCACTTGGGTTGGACTTTAGAGACCTAAGGTGAGGAAAACAAAAACTTTAGCAAAATTCAGGCGTAACCAGTCATAAACCCTGTGATCGATCATGAAACTCCCAGATGGTGTGACCGATCACACACAAGGGGCACAACTCTCAGGTGTCACTCAAACCTACACATAACTGGTTACACTCAGCTCGTGACCCATGTTGTGACCTGAGTGCAAAACTTTCTATATGTGCAAAATGACATGGTAATCGCCCATTTGACCCCCCACACATGTTAGATCTCAACTTAGACAAGTTAAAACCCCTTTAATACTTCATTTAGGTCATTTAGAGTGATTAAAACAAAGATGTAAAAGGGTTAGAGAGTTTTGGGAACCCCAATTTGGTAAGTTTCACTCCTAACTATAAAAATATGCTAGGATAACTTATTTTTTTCCTAGATCTTTATGTTTTAGCTAATCTATACTAGTTCTACATAATTTCACAAAAGATAGAGGAAAAAAGAAATAAGTTTTGGAAGAGTTTAGAGTTTGAGCAAGGAAGGAGGTTGATATTGGTGAATGTTCATACATGATGTGCTATTTCTTTTGTTCTCCTACCATTCTTTCATAGTTATTCTTCTATATGGTTGATGTTTTAGTGTCTAAATCATTTTATTGTTAAATCTATGAAGTTTGGAAAGTTTTCATCACTTGATTTCAAGGTTTATGAGATTTGGTGTGAGTTTTTATATATGTTGTGCTATTCCTTTGATTTCTTGTCCTTCTATTCATTTGAAATATTTAGTTTGGATGATATATCAGTTTTTTTCTTGATTTTATTTTGCCTTGTTCTTAAAGTTTGGTAAGTTTTCTTCATCCAAACATTAGATCTATAGAGGGTTAGTGAATTCTTGTAATGATTGTCCTACTCATTTGATTTTCTATACTTTCTTCCTTTTTTGGTTGTCATTTTAAATGAGATTACAGTTTTTCATCATCTCTTGTTAGAGTTATGTGAATTTGATGGTTTTACATATTCCATAGAATGATTCATTCCATTTTACCTTGGTAGGAACTTGTGTTTACATGAAATTTTGAATTCTATATGTGTATTGCTAGATCTACTTCACTTTGAGCATGTGTTAACTAAGATTTACTCATTCTCTTATACTACCATCATAGATTTATTGGAATCCTAAGTTTTCCTCTATATTTGAATGTAAGAAGATTGAATCTTTGCAAGATTTGAAGGGAAAAATGATTTATAATCTATATGCTTGATGTTTGCCTTGATTTCTCTATACTTGAGATTTCTATTCATATCATTATTTCTAGTTGATAGACTTCTTTTTTTAAGATTTAATTGGCTTTAAGTTTTGTTGCATATTCTATTTTATATGCTAGTTGGTTGGTCATTGATGCTATTATTATGCTTCCCACTTGATTATATCCACTTAGACTTCATCCGATGAGCTTCATGTTAACATCATTGCATTTACATGTTTCGTTTAGGACTCTTATCTTATTGTCGGTTTTGAAAAGTTAGAAAGGAATTCCAAATACTTGGTTTTGGTGTGAGTATGAGCTATTACTTTCTGTTTAATTTTAAGCATAGGCTTTACATTGTTTCACATATGAGTTTTTACTATATGAACATCTCTTACTTTGTATCCTTATGCAGTTACATACTATTATATATATATATATATATATATATATGCATGGATTTAGAATACCATTCGTATTTAAAGTTTTGGTTTTGGCTCAATAACTAGAATTCATTAATTGGTGAAGACGACACTAGTTTCTCACCAATTCTTGATGCCCTGAGAGATTTTTGCAAGAAAACCCTTAATGCCTTGAGGGATTTTTGCAGGTAACCCTTGACGCCTTGGAGAATTTTCCACGTTATATTGATCTTATGACCCTTTCAGGCACTCAATCATTGAGTTACATTAATAAGTGAAAATGACATTAGTTGTCTACCATTTTGGTATGAGATTTTAGTTTTATCGGATACCTTATATGGGTTATATGATTTTAGTTTTGTCAGAAACCCTACATGGGTTATATGATTTCAGATTTGTCAAAGTCCCTATAGGGGGTAATCTGTTGAATTTAATACGAAGTGTTTTGATGAAATTTGTTTCAATAACTCTAAATGGGTTGAGTTGATTTGATTTGAGGTGTTTTGATGAATTTTACTAGAAATCCTTCATGGGTTATGTGACTTTAAAAGTTGTATTGAGTATGCACCTGATTTTGAAATCTATTAGTTAAGGTAGCTTATTTGAGAAATGCTAAGGCCTATTTACGTATAAATATTCTGCAGTAAGCATTGCATTACATGTTGTACTTTCCTTATGATCTACAACTTCTCATTATATGTTTTAGGTGGCACAACATGATTGGCAAGAAAAAGTGAACATGATTGGCGGGAAAAAATTAAAATCATCTTTCAAAAATTATAATTCACTTTTTCCCACCAATCATGTTGTGCCACCTGTTAGATAGATTTCACTCTTGTTTTCTTAGATGTTTTTGTTAGGAATTGGATTTGGTGCAACCCCCAAAGTCAAACTAACAACAAGGGCCAACACATCGGCACTGAAAAAGTGATTTATCCATTTTGGAGATGCTTTTTACTTTTCGGCACTGATGTGTTGGCCCCTAATGCTGAGCTGACCTAAGGGGGTCGTACCAAATCCTTAGGGTTTTTGTTGGCTTTTACTTGCTAAAATGTAGCCGCATTGTGTAGCTAAGAAGGATAGCTTTCTTTTCGGTTGTTTATTTCGTTTTCTTTTTTGGAGGGTTTATAAGTAGGACGTTATTATGGTGATGTAATAGGGTATTTTTCTAAATTCTAAATGACAACACCTCTCCAAGAGCAGCCAAACCCTTCATGAACGAACAAGGTCTGAACGGTGTTAGGGGTAGACACACAAGCGCCGAAAAGTGATTTACACTTTTTTGCACTATGTGTCTGCCCCTATGCCATTAAGACCTTGTTCATTCATGCAAGTTCGTACCAAATCTTGAGGGCTCTAGGAGAGATAGATATGGCATAGCCTCCTAGGAGAGAATTCTTGGGGTTAAATCTCCCCAACAATATCTCTCGCATATATGATGTGGGTCCCACACTATAATGCTGCTACATGTAGATTCTATGATAATTTTTCCATCCAAGTTTCTATTTAGGAATGGCCTTCTTTGACCAGACTTGCCAGACAACCCTCCCGGATTTTGTGCTCACAAAAGAGGTGTGCAAATTGTTTGCATGGACTAGGGGCGGACACATTGTCGCAAAAAAGTGATAAGTGCACCCCAAAAAGTGTAAATCACTTTCAGTGCTGATGTGTCAACCCCCTGGTTCATGCACACAACTGGCGCACCTATTTTGTGCGCACGAAATCCGGGCTCACAACCAAAACATACAAGTTGGATTTGGGTCAAGCCTTGTAGACATGAGACAAGGCCCATTATTGTATGTCATAGACTTGGAGTGGGCTTGGGCCTGAAGAGACCTAGGTCTTTAGACTTAAACACAGTCTAATTTATTTTTATGGACCTCAAGTCAGCCCAATGTCTGTAAATTAATCAAATAAGACATAATTTTTCCAAAAATTCATGCGTGTCTCATGGGTTTAGATCCTGTCCTGTCTGCTTATGTCCTGTTAGGATCTGTTCACAACCTAAGTGCACAGTTTGGCATAATAAGATGTGCACAACTTATGCATAATCATTTTTTTTATGACAAACGGTGCACTTTGGTTGTGCACAGGTCCTAACAGGACATAACCAGACAGGACAGGATCCTTTCCCATGTTTCATAAAGTCTTGTGCCTTGGCCAGACGCTAGAGCATGAGCATGGGCTGGGCTCGAAGCTCTGCTTTTGCACGCACAAAAACCATGCTCTCAGAGAGAGAGAGAGAGAGAGATTATGTGACCTAAAAAGAAGAATTAGAATCACATATTTTAATAAAAAACAGATCCAGTTACTACATTAGAAAAATCATGAACTAATTTTTTGGCATTTGGGAAATATTAGAATCTATAAAAGAGAGAAAATAATGCAAACAACAATCACACAAAGAACAAGACAATTTTAATTGTTTGGTTTAAAGCCTACGTCCACATGCGAAAACGGCGAGAGAGATTTCACTACGATCAAAACCCCCAAGACCCTATTCTTTGCCAATCGGTTCCGGATCTTACATCAGATCAAGAATACAAGCATAAACGGGTCATATCAGGGTTATATCTCAGGTTGAATCAAAGACAATAACCCAACAGAATCAATGAATACAATGAGTCAAATCAAGGATCCATTATACATAGTTTTTCAATGTCATATCATGTCAATTTTTTGTGAAATAAATACACGGAATTTCAAATGAAAAAAAAATATCGACAAAAAGAAACAAAAGAAAAAAATAAAAATTGTATAAACAACAAGAAGAAATAAACAGAGAGGGAGAGAGAGAGACGCGTGTGCACACACAGAGGAGGACAGGGTGATGAACCTTTGGATTGTTCTAAGTTGACTTTGAAATGTTTTGAGTTACGAGGAGAATGAGAAGTGGGTTATTACTCCTAAATATTAGAGATAGTAATAATTCGCTCATTCTCATCTGCCAAGTTATAATCGAAGAGGCCTCTACCATGGCAAAGGATCCTCTGCAGTTGAAAAACTTGATGGCAGAGTGGCGGTTCAGTTCAGTGCACGCTGCCTAGAATTTTAAATTTTAAGATGGAGTATTAAATTCTTGCAACCTAGCGTGCACTGAACAACACTTTGCCGCTGGTTTTTCAACCATAGAGGATCCTTTAATTACTCTCTAACATGATTCATCCTATTTCATATTACCTCCTCCTGGTTTGACTAAAGTTGCACTGTGTCACTTGTTGCATCATTGGCTCAATGTATTGTCTTTGCAAGTGGCCTTGATGGTTAGCAAGGTCGTGTATTATATTCAAAAAACATTGTGAAGGTTGAACAATTAATCCATGTTCTTTACTTAATCTATGGCCTCCTGCATTAGCTGAACGTGCATGGAACAAAGCTCAAAGTTCTGTTAGAGGAAGATCTAATCATGAAATTTTACCAAAGGTAGAAAGCCAATGATTTGAATCAATTTACACACCCATGATTGTAATTTTTTACATGTTAATGGAATCTATTTACTAATAATAATAAAAAAAAAGGTTGAAAGGCCATGAAACTTGGTTTTTGATAAACGCTAGCCAATTATATTGATAAGTATAAAGATTCCGAGTGGCAGCTCTCCCCCATCCCACGCACCCCCTTTCCTTTTGTCTTTCTTATTCTCTCCTTTTCTTTTCTTTTTGACTTTTGGGTTGTTCAATCCAGTTAGACCTTGTTTTGTGGCAGTTGAGGTGGTTGGTCAAAAGGATCGAAGTGCTATTGTCTGCCATGTTTTAACTCTAGTGACCTTTACAATGCCGGACAAATAAAAGTTTGTTTTGGTTGGAAAACAACTTTTGTCCCCTAAGCCTAGTTTTAAATGATATGATACGATACATGTTAGGGTATAACACTATTTTGGAAAAGAAATGATCCATTTCTTTGGCTAAGACAATTATAACATTACTATGAAGGTTGCTATAGCTTTTGATATTTTTAGTTATAACGATAAAAGCAGAAGAAGAAAATTTTGCCATGGGAAAAAGTTAACTTAAAAGGACAAGGTTACTGCTGCATTTGTAAATAACTCAAGTGTCTCAAAAACATGGAACAAATTATTTCTATGTAATTTTATTTCAACAATTTAAGATTCGTTCGGCTAAAAACCCATTACAAGTACAGAAACGTGTTTACTACGTTGTGCACAAAAAGTTAAAAAGACCAAAATCTCTCTCTAGATTGCTCCCATTTGCTAAATAAGGCCCACCTCTCATCTACAAGCCACCTTTGCTAGCATTCAAAATCATGTAACCATCAAACTGTTTTTCATGATTGTCCTACTGTAAAGTGTAAAGTGTAGGCTAATTTTGTATTTTATAAACTAAAATGTAGGCCAAATAATTAGGGTAACCTTATATCATTGCTCCCATGGCAGAGTTGCGGAAACGCCCCCCTGACCAGATTTCGTCCACTCCCTTAGGAATGCCTTAGGTCTGCTGGGTGTCAGAGAGTGGATACATCAGAGTCGAAAAGTAATTGACACTTTTTGGGGGGTGCTTTTCACTTTTCAGTGCTGATGTGTTCATCCCCTGACATCCAGCGGACCTAAGGCATTCATAGGGTACCCCATTAAATACCCCCGGGTTTTGGTTCCCTAACCTGCCTCTGCATACATGAGGGACGGGCTGGGATTATATACGGAAAATTTGCTTTTCCTGATGTATTAGGATGACATCAGGGGCTGAATATCAGTACCTAAAAGTGACTTTCACTTTTAAGGGGGTGCTTATCACTTTTCAGCACTATGTGTCCACCCCCTACTGCCATCCTAATACATCAGGAAAAGCAGATTTCTGTATACAATCTTTTCCGATGAGGGACACATCACATAATTTATACTCTCTTATAGTGCCCCCTAATCTGTACCCTACCGAGCTAATGCATTTTTTTTTTTTTTTTACTAACGATTTAATGCTGAGAGACTAAGAACAAGACAATACGGTCATCACTCAATGGGGATTGTTATCAATGACAGCCTTAAGATCCTTGAAAACCACCAAATATATATATATATATACATTGCACATCATCAAAGTGTAAGACCGAGAGTTCAGCCTTTTGATTCTGATATAAATGAATCTGACGGTTCAAAACTTTTGCCTCATCTCTTTCCTAGATGAGGGTTCAATTGAAAAAAAAAAAGAAAAAAAATTTGAAAGGCTCACAAAAAGGAAAAAGGAAAACGAAATACAATGTATACAGTGTAAATAGCCTGTTGTAAATATGCTGGAGGGTACATCCCTAAGTGATTAATCAATCACATACGTCACAAGATTCGCTTTCAGTCTTGAGAAGGTTGGGTCTCCTTCGTTTGTATATATATGTATATATATATATATATATATATAGAGAGAGAGAGAGAGAGAGAGAGAGAGGGGTTGCTTTTGTTTTTTGGTTGGATTTTGCTCCCCACTTCTCCTGTCGTCTTCCAAGTTTCCGACCTATAACGTCTGTTTATATTTTTAACAATAATAGAACAACACATTCAAACTGTGAAAGAGAACCCCCACTCCCATTTAGGGTTTTAAAGATACTCCTTGGCCATTTCCAAGCAGGTTCCGAGTACAGTTGGCTGGGAGGTCTATTAAAACCTATTTGGGAGCCAAAGAAAGAAAGACTCGTTTCCAGTTAGGCAAAAGCTGGGTTTTATCGGTTGGGCTGGATTGGGTACTGAGAGAGAGGGAGAGAGTTGGGTACTCAAGCTAGTCTCGTTTCATGAGCCTCCCAAGCACCTGCACCACCTCTGCTTTCTCCATCACCATGGCGGCACCCACTCAGACTTCTCCTGTTGGATCACGGCGGAGGCTGCTCGTCTCCACCACCACCACCGGAGGCCCAGCGGTAACCCCTCGTTTCGTTCCAAAGAGAGGTCGGGTTCTTATCGGCATTCTTAAAAAGGCCGTTTCAGCTCTCTGTTTCTCGATTCAGGAGCGCCCTGTTCGGCCTTCAACCGTTGTCCCCGCCGCTGCCGTCGATTGATTTTATTGAATTATGTAAACCCATCACCAGTTCTATACTTTTCTCACCTCCTCTTCTTTCCATCTCTCATTTCATCCTTTTTCGTCTTTTTATTTTATTTTATTTTATTTTTTATGGTTAATTGTTATGATTCTGTGAATGGGTCTCTAAAACCTGTGTGTGAGGTTTTGGTGCCGGAGACTAGAACTGAGCCGAGATCGAAAGGGGCCGAATGGAATTTCATGTAAGGAGGTTGTTTTTCTTTTCTTCTCTTTTCTTTTTTCAACTTTGATCTACGTATTAATAGAGAGGTGGGGCTTCCATATTAGTAATTAGATAACTGTAAATTCTGATGTTTTTGTGAGTGTTCAGTTCAAATTATTCAGCAGGGCTTCCATTTTTTTTTTTTTTTTTATTTGTACTTTTTAATCGAAGGTAGCTAAACAGGGGCAGTTCTTCTATTCACCTCTCTCTTTCGGTCTTACTTTTATTGGGATTGATGAACGGATCAGACCTTTCGATTGTTTAATCAACATGTTTTTCTGGTATGATAATCAGATGATTGAATGATTCAGATTGATAAGGTTGTTATGTCTCATTTGTCAGATGAAATCTCTAGATCCATCCACATCAATTTAATACCACGAACCATGTAAAATGAAAGCAGAGGTAGAAGGGGCAGGCTTTTGGGTTAAAGCAGAAGCTTGACGGAAAACGAGAATGAGCCGGCGGAATCTCACCTGTCACAATCGATGTCTAAAGGCGTTTCGTTTCAAGTAAGAACGAAAAGAAAAAGAAAAGCAAAGAAGAAACAAATACAACAAAGGATATTTATACGGACAAGGGTGGGTGAAGTGCAGAACCTCTGTCGTGCGTTTGTACAGGGAGGGGTGGCGGCTTGGCTTTTGTGGGCATAAAATCCGTGTACAATACGTGTCGGGGCCTAAGAACACTCGCATCAGCATTGAAAAGTGATTTGTATTTTTTGGGACGTATGCTTATCACTTTTCAATGCTGATGTGAGTGTACACAGACCTCTAAACAAGTATTATACACAGATTTTGTGCACACAAAAATCAAGCCGGGTGAGGGTGATGTATGGAACCTCTGTTGTGCGTTTATTTATTGTCATATATTTATTAGCCTTGCATGTATTTCTTAGGGTCTAAGACTCTTGGATCTTAACGGCTTTGATCCCAGTTCTCTCTCTCTATTTAGACAAGGCCGTGTAGAGTTGGAGATGAATTAAAAGTAAAACCACATGAAAAGTTCTCAACAAGTTATTGTTCATTTCCTTTCTTTCCCTTGTCCTTTCCTCTTATTCCCATCTCTTGTTAGGAATTGGTAAATGAGCAAATATGAAGAAGTGGGAAATGTTTAACACCTTAAGTGGTTTTACCAATTTTTTCCCATTGGTATCTCCATGCATCAAATACCATGAAAGTGGGGGTTTTTCGGGAAAAAAGTGCAATTTTCTTATTTTCCTAAGGTACAAATTTAAGTTGGTTTTTTAAGATTTTAAGATAATTAATAACAAACAAAAATCACTCTCATGGGGCCAACATATTAACATCTCTTACATTCAAGAGTCCACCACAAATCAATTCACTTTATATCAAACCTCTCATTAAATTTAGAAACCTGTTATCATAGATCTCCATCGATAGAAACATGTGCTATAACGTAATTACACACTTCTCATTTTCCTCGTAACTCACAACATTCCAAAGGCAAATCAGATTTGTCCAAAGGTTTCATATGCACAAAATTAACGCGGTTTCATATTCTTGATATTGGGTTTTGACAAGTTTTCGACCAAAAGAAATTTCTACATTTAGTTGGTTTCCTTCTCCAATTAGGATAGTTGAAAGGTGCGAGTGTTCTTTTCATCGACCCCACATGGGTGGGATTTGGTAGGACAACATAAAAGTGTGTAAAGTAAAAATGACATTAGGGTTGATACATCAATGTTGAAAAAGTGATATACAATTTTTAGGGGGATGCTTTTCACTTTTTGGAACTAATTTGTTGGCCCTAGTGTCATTCTTACTTTAGGCACTCTCTAAGTTGTCCTACCAAATCCGTAGCGCTCTTTCAAGGGTTTTCTTCAAAGTGAAAAAATACTGTCTTTTCCGGATTGTGAGAGAATAAGAGAAAAAAAAGTTTTTACAAGGTTGAGAGATGTGAGGGAGAATGGTGTAACAAGGTTAAGGGTTTGGGTTCTAGGGTGAGAGTTCAAGCAAGAGAATTTTATAAATCTTTTACTTTTCTTATATAATGAATAACGAATATCCCCGTACATGTAGGCATCCTAACTGAACCACGTAAATTTGTTTGCCCTTTATGTGATTGTTAATTTCTTTTTTGTTTCTATATTCTTTATTTCATAGATTATGAGTGGTGTAAGTCCCATATCCCGTTATGTGGAATATCAA
>JAOXJP010224775.1:0-11636 GCA_025762735.1 Platanus orientalis | reverse complement strand
TGCCCCCCCCCCCTTGCATGTCGAGGGGGCACTTTAGGGGGGCGCACCAAATCCCAGCTGTGACATTTCTTCATCAAAATTCAGGGTCACAAACCAATGTATTCTTCCATCTAAATGTTTTTTTGTTCTCAAAATTTAAGAAGTTTCTCTATGAAAGTTATGTAAATTTTTTTTTAATGGTGGTTTGGACTATAATGTGATAGACTGATTGTCCATGCGGTATGTTAATATAATACGTGGTTGGATAAATAAATATGGTAATAATATGAACAAGTTGTTGCCCATTTCTTTTCGTTTGCTTTCTACTAACTGACAACGACAAGCAGAATAAACAATATATCTGTATTGGATTAAGGCCATTAACACAATTTTCATATGATGATCCAATTATGCATGTTTCTTATGATATTGAAGGTCCGTTTGGACGATTCCACAGAAAAGAATAAAAAAAGAGTTTTGCCTTGTTGTTTTGTATAAGGGTGCAAATCACCAAAGTCTTGGGGTAATTTAGAGGCCCCAAGAATAGATCAGTCTAGATACAAACAGACTCTATATCCAGCCCAATCCGATTTTTACCTAGTTAGTTCAGTTGTAACTCGGGAAAGAAACCCTGCTCATATCAGCATATTCTTTTGAAAAAAAAGAAGAAGATATTTTATTATTAATTAATTTTTTTGGGAACTAGGTTGGGTTGACAAAACCCAACCTTAAACGGATCAGAATTCAAACCGGGATTGGGATTAATCCAGAGAACAGGGCAGATTTATTCAGGTTAGCAAGCCAATTCAAGCAATTTCACATCTAGAGCCAACTGGACTTTGCAGTTGAAGTGGTTTGTATCATGCTTAGGGATGCAAATATTCGATTATTATCTGTATTAGGTTCATATTCGTATCTGTTTAAAGCAAATATGAACCTATATGTATCCGATTTAATTAAATATTCGTTCAGAAAAATATATCCAATTATAAATAAACTGGATATGAATACATTTTATACCTAATGATTGGTTTAAATTAATAATCATATTATAATATTATATGCCAAATTTGGAGTCATATCCCCTGTATCACCCGTACTGTGTTCCACAGACACAAGGAGGACGGGCCGATGCAAAAAATGTATGCGCCCCATCCCATTGTGTCTTGTGGAACATGTGGAACACAGTACGGGTGATACAGGTGACCCAACTCAACTTTTTAAATTCTGGGCGAGTCTTGGACTGTTGGTCAAAATGGGTTTGTACGTGCCGTTGGGGATATTCTGTTGGCTCTTGTGCTACCATCTTAAATAATTTCGGTTGGTTTACATTTTAGGTTGATTGTGTCAAACAACACCATTCAAAGACCGCAAGTCACGGCATCCAAAGCGTTGGGAAGTAGTTAGAAACTTGGAAGGAACCCCATTTAATTCATCAGTATTGAAGAAACACCACAATTACTGCATCTTAAGAGAGAAGACGCTTGCTGTAGAGAGCTTCTTAGCCATTGGATATTGATTCCTTCCAGAACTATACAAGGAGATATACTACTTTAAACTTCAAAGCAAATTCCATTTTGGTTGCTTGTTTCAATATAATTCGATGGCTAATGTTGACGTGAACCTAAAGATCCTTTACGTTTTAGACTTCCAAGCAATACACTACTTATGATAGCTTGTGTCCAAGTGATTCAAGAGTTTTTTTTTTGGGTGATGAATTCAATAGTCAAGTTGGAATGATATCCATTTAGACTTGGTTGCTTGTGTCAATGTAATTCAAAGACTAATATTGACATAAACCTACAAGATACTTATATTTTTTATATTCTGAGAAATAAACCTATGGAATTACCTCCGGTTGGAGCGGAGAAATCGTTATTACCAATCAATGCATGGTACATGGCAGTTGAGTAACCCCATGCAGTTCAATATTTCTTCCAAAATTTTGTTAAAAGTTTTTTTACCTTTCGGGGGAACAATAAAAATCAAAGGAACAAAAATTTGTCAAAAAGTTTCTATTGCAAAATAAAGATCAAGGGGAATAAAATGTAGCGTTTGGTAAACATATTTACAACAACTTATGACTCTCCAAGAGTCACAAGTCTTTATGTTTTTGTGTTTGGTTTGAAAATTAAAAAGTTACTTATGCAAAGTCGTTAGTATGAAAGAGAGAGGAGAATCAACCTATTTTTAAGATGGGATCCAACAACTTAATAAGTTGAGCCATTTGACTTATGCAAGAATTTTGACAGATTGAACCCTATAAATATAAATAAGATACTTATTTCTTTAAGTCAAAAGTCAGTTATAAGTTTAACCTAATAAATCTCCTCTTTTCAACAAAAAATAATAATGTATACCCATAAATATCAAAATATCTGCACTATTTTAATACATTTCTTTACAACAATTCTGTTTCTCATTGATATTTTTTCGAACATTTAGTAAAATTTGATCATTTCATAAAAAGTGAGACTCCAAAAGAATATTCCCAATGATGAGAATCGACGTTCTTTACATTCTTTAAATTTCCAAACCATGAATGAAACATGTGAATTTGACTTATAAAAAATTCCATTTTTCATAAGATCATGACTTTTTGTCACACCATTCATCATAGGAACAAGCCTAACTTGGAATTTCATATGGTTTTGGGAGTGAGAGTATGATGTAAGATTTGTATTTTGGTTTATCATGTTTATGTGTTTTTATTGTGTCATACATGGAAAAAAAATAAAAAATAAAACTCACTTTGGGTGATAATGAAAATTATCTTCTTAGTAGCCCTAATTTCAATTCTTAGTAGCCCTAATGCTATATATCCACTATTCCTATTTTACTTTTAAGTTGTTACACATAGATACATTTTTAATATTTTAATTTCTAAGGCTGTGTTTGGCAGCCACCTGTAATGAAATCATTTCATTTCAAATTTCCAAGGCATTTGTAGCCACAAGGAGTTGGTTCAAAATGAACTCATTCAGATTTATACTTGATAACATTTATCATTTTATTTTATAAAAAACCTAAGATGACTTCATTTCTAATTTTAGTTAACAAAATCAGTATAAATCTGTATAAGTTCATTTTGAACCATCACTTTATGGCTGGAAATTTGATATGAAATGCTTACACTACAGGTCCTTACCAAAAAAAAAAATGCTTACATTACAGGTGACTGCCAAACAGACCCTAAGTGAATAATCATACTTATTTTAAACAATCCAAACAACTATACCATGGTAGATTGATGTCATCATTCAGATGTTATCTATTATTTTCTTATGCTTGCTGTAACGAAACGGACCATCTTTTAGCTAAGCAGGGGGATACCCGTTTATATATTGCCAAGACACTGTGTTCTTGGATGGCTATATAGAATTTTAGTGAATGATGTTTTCTCGAGTTTTGCTGAATTATCAAAAAAAAACATGGAAGAAAATGTTTTGTGATGAAAATGTCTATAGTGTGTATGGTGCATGATAAGCTGACATGTGTTATTTTTTGGGTTAAAAACGTCCCAAAAAGTGTAGGTGCTCAAAGAAAGACACCAAATTCAAAAACCCATCATGTGTCAATCAATGACATGCTTATAGAGGGTCTGTGTCATTGTGTCAACACAGACCATCATTCTCCAAAAATTATATATATACTGATTTTAATGTTTCTTATAGTTTCAGTTTTTTTTTTTTTTAAAGCAATGGCACAAGGCCTTAAATGCAAAGAGATTCAAGGCTGTGAGTACTTGAATCAAGATAGAGCTGGTGCCGGAGTTAGTTAAGCTCAGGGTCACCTTAAGGAAGCTTGAAGTGCAAGGATCAACTCTGCCCGAATTACAGCTAAATGAAGGAATCTTGAAGTTGTAGGTGACCAAAAGATTGAATTTTAATATCTAAAATGTCTAATAGATAAAATCAATGTTTTAAAACTGGACCAGGCTACATGATTGCACAAATTGAACCCAAACTGTATGTTACAAGGTAAACCATGTGAAAAGGTGAAAAAAGTAAAATCACCACAAGAAAATGAGAGAAAGGGGAAAAAAAGAAAAGTCACTGATTCATTTCCCTCACATCCCCTCTCCTCCCCTCTTATTCTTACCATTTTAGGTAATAACAGATGAGTAAACAAATATATGAAAAAATGGGAAAACATGAAAAAGATTCAACATCCTAGGTGGTGCATTAGACAGTAAGAAGGTGAGAAAAGGGTACAGTTTTCCTCCTTTTCCCATGATTTACCTTGTAACAAATAGGGCCTAGATGATCTGATCCATTCCGAAACCTGAATCTAAAATATTGTTTTTTTAATATGTATATATGTATCAGTACTGGAGGGTTTTCATCCAGCATACCAGTATAAGTGAGTCTTCCTCAACAAATACTAAAGGAAAACACTGCGCTTCAGCTTGTGGCGACCACAAAGCACCACAGTGCTGGTGACATGTGGCCAAAAAATGAAAATATCCAGCATGGGTGCATAAGATGTGCTGCATCACTTGTTTGGCCATGTGTCACTCAACACCCTGGTGCTTCAGGGTCGCCATAAACCAAAGCGCCACAGGAAATCTGCTTTACTCGTTAACATATATAATTAGAATGTAAGTTGAAATGCATTAACGTGCAACTTTTCTCAAAATAGAACATTTATAACAAAAATTCCAACCAAATTTGGGTAGGACTTTTAAACTCTTATATTCATGTTGGCGTACGGTAGACACATGTTTCATGTTAATGTTGTTTAAGTTACTGCTGGGGATCCTGAGTTGCTGATGTTACCTTTACCAACTCCATTATCACTCAATGTGACATGTGTAAGACACAATAAAAATACTGTAAGTTTTCCTCCAGCATTTGTTAGACACTGCCATGTGGGATTGGACGGGCAGGATTTGGTAGGACAATTTAAAGTTAGCCTAACGTAAGAATGACATTAGGGGCTAACACATCAGCACCAAAAAGTAATAAACACTTTTCGGGATATGCTTTTTAGTTTTTGGCACTGATAAGTCGGCCTCTAATGTCATTCTTACTTTAGGTTAACTTTAAGTTGTCCCGAATCCATAGGGGGGATCAGATGGTCTTCCCAAGATTGTTTCTATTATATATTTCCACTACAGTGACATGTGTCCCATTAATGGGGATGGGACTTGTGGATATTATCGTTACCTAAGGTCCACCTAGAATCCGGGCACCTTGAATTTGGTGAGACCACCTAAGGTGAGCCTAACGTGAGAATGACATTAGGGGCTAACACATCAGCACTGAAAAAGTGGTTTACATTTTTTGAGGGATAGTTTTCACTTTTCAAGGCCGATGTGTTGGCCCTTAATGTCATTCTCACCTTAGGCTCATTTTAGTGGTCTCACCAAATCCTTAGGGGCATCAGGGGTGGACACATTAATGCCAAAAAGTGAAAGCATCTCCCAAACAAAAAAGAAGACATTTGGGGAGATGAAGAAGAATATGAAAAAACTCCGATGCTCCTACTTCTTGATTTCAATAATGTATTTGAGGGGTTAGCTCTTGTTATTTGGTCGGCTCTTTCGAGGGCCATTTGTTGGTGCTTATGAAGGGAAAGGAATTCTAGAATCTTTAAGGGCAAGTTGAGGAGTCATGTTGAGTTTTCCTTATCATTTATAGAGTTTTGTTTGATTGGTTTTCTATTAGGGGGATTTTGTGGAGAGGGAGTATTCTTTATGGTGTGAGGAGTTGTAGTTATATTTTGCTATCATCGGCTTTGTTTTTCTCCTTTCACCTTCTTGGTGACGCCATGTTTCTTGCTTTCTAGGATGATCCTTGGTGCACTAGTGGTGATTTTAGTCTTGTTAAATTCTCTAGCGAATGTAGAGGTGGGATTAGGAAGGATTCTAAAATAGTTAAATTTGGATATTTTGTTGAAAGATGGAATTTGGTTTTCTCTAAAAGGGTCGAAGCATTCTTGGTCCAATGCCCAAGAAAGCGCATCTCTGAGTCGTATTGATTGATTCTTATTTTGTAGTGGGTGGGATGAGATGTTTCCGATTTTATCTCAAGTGACATTGCCCATAATTGTGTCAAATCATTCCCTTATTCTCCTGGAAGCTCCTAAGTTTATGAGGGGGCATCCTCCCTCCAAATTCAAAGAGGTTTAGTTTCAATCTGAAGATTTTATGGAGGTGGTTGAGCTTGAATGGAATAAGATGGAGTATGGTGATCTTCCTAGTCGCAACTTTTCTCTAAAGTTGAAAGCCCTTAAGTTTAGACTTAAAGAGTAGAGCAAAATTAACATGGATTTTAAGTGGACAAATTTGAAGAGTTGTTCAAAGGGCATCAAATAGGTGGATGGTATTGAGGAGAGTAAATCCTTATCTTCAGAGGAGAGGTTGAGGAGAGATTCTTTGAGGTGTGAGTATAATCTTAGCAATTAAAGAAGAAATTGTCTAGAAGCAAAAATAGCATGTGAAGTGGTTAAAGAAGGGTGATCAAAAAGAACACACACACACACACACACACATATATTTGGAAGAGTGTTAACACTATTATGATAACAAGCTAATTGGCTAATAATCACCTAATAAGTAAAGAAAGAGAATGGATGTGCATAACCTATTCTTACCTAAAGACACACTTACAATTTCTTTAGTTTCATTGGAAAATGTATTTTAAGCTTTAATTTTAGAATTTATTGATTATTAGTGCTATTAGATTGATATTGCTATATTTGTTAATTAACAAAAAATTCTTTTAATAAGAAATCATAATCCTGGGGTGGATAGCAAACAAAAAGCCTTTTAGTACTGCATGCTAGTAGTTGAGACTCTTAAAATAGCTAAATTCTTTTACAAGGAAAAAAAAAAAAACTTGATTCTTAGCAAAACTCTTACAAAAACAGCTATATATATTTTAAAAACATAATTATAATTTAGTTTTGAGTGTATTTTAATTTTACATTTTACATTACTTGTAATAAAATAAACAATATCTTATATTAAATATTTTTGCATGTATATTTAACTACAAAATATATTTGTTGGGATGTAAATAATTGAAAACATAGATATATAGAGCTACATAGATGTAAATCATTTAAATTTTTTACAGAGTAATCATGTAGTCCTATCACGTCCCTCACAAAAGATGTAACGCGCAATGCGCAACTCGCAACTTTATGATTTCCCCTAGCTTAGGATCCTCTCAAGCTAACAAGAAAGTGTCCTATGTTGCTATCTTTTGTAAAAATAAAAAATCTTCAAAATAATTTTTTTATAATAACCAAACTACCCTTGTCTTCAATCATCTCAAGTGGGTGTGTCGACCGATGACAACTTAGAGCAATTCCTCCAAGGACCACCATGGGTCCTTTCGTCTGCCATATATCCTGATACCAAGCTCATTTCCGTCATGGAGATCATTTCATCCAACAAATCAAAGAAATCGGGATCTTTGTAGAGAATTTAACTTTCTTTTTCACATGGATGTGGCCTAATTCGTGCTGGGTATATCAGGACTAAGAAGCTTCTTCAAAGAGAAGACTAAAAGTTTTTCACATCTGGTTTTAACCATTAAAGCACACATCATCACTACTATTTAAACTATCATAAAATGAAGCCAAAGCGTCAGAATCCGAACCAAACCCATTTATCATTTCAACCCTTTAACATGTTTTGTTGCTTCTCCTTCAATGTCTACTGTCAAAAGCTCCATTGACTCATATGGAGATTTTTTTTGATATTTTCATACTAGAGGTAAAGACAATCAACAACCCACTTTCAGTAAAATCTCAGAATGACACCATAATCTACACTCAGTCACTCACATCAAATACGAAGGAAGAGCAAAAACCATATCGTTAAATCTTTCAACTTTGAGTATTTCAACTCAAAAATAGGAAAAATTATAGAAACAACCACCTAGTTTTATCAATATCTCATAATGAATTACAACATAAATCCACATTCCAGATCGGACCGCCGTATTGAGCGAGAAAAGCTAAGGGTTGGGAGAAAGAGAAAGACGTTCGATTATCTCTTCTGCTCTGTTTTCCTTTCTATATATGTTTCTCTTTTTGAATTCCAATGGGTAGGGATTGATGGTTCTTGAATTGTTGGGAGAGGCGTTGATGATGGTGGTCACCTGGGCTAGAGTCCTTTCGACAGTGAGGTCAAACTCCAAATGTAGAGCTAGGTGAATGCGAGTGAGGGTTGCCAAGCTGTGAGGTAGAAGGGGAGCATGGCGTAAAAAATCCCATAGTCCCATAAAGTTGAATCCCTTGTCTTTTGGCATGTAATAGAACAACACACCGGTTGCACCGCCTATCATGGCAAGTGTACGTGTCTCCTATGTTTCCTGTTAGGTAGCTCAGTTTTCCCCACCTTTAGTTCCAGTGGTTAGGATCTATTCTCTCAACAAAGGGCTAAGATTATCTCAACCCACTAAAACTCTCTTTCTCTCTACATGAAAGAGTAGAAATTTTCAATCATGAGTTTAAGGTTTCAAGACATTGGAAAAAACCCCTATTTTTTCTCTTCTTCTCTTCTTTTGTAGGTGGCTGTAGGCACTCTTTCTTCCTGCAAAAAGAAAGTGGTTAGAAGAAGAAATCATTTCTCTGCATGCATGCTCTTCTCTCCCAATAGTCATCTTCTTGAAGCTTTATAAATCTGCAGCAAAGAGGAGCAAGAAGTAAAGGTATAGAAAGAGAAAAAATGCATAAAGAAGTTCTTTAAGAAGAGAATCAAGTCATAAGAGGAGTATTCGTTGTTGGCTATCTAACAACTTTTTGTAATCTCTTTTGGATTTCTTGAAGAGATCTTTTGTATTCTAAGCCTATAATTTCTTCTCTCTTGTAAGAGTGGAAGTGGGGCTTTTGTTGCTCTTGTATTATTCTCAATATTAGTGGATTGTGCTTTGCATAAGCACCATGGAAGTAGGTCTATTGTGCTGAACCATGTAAAAATTAAGTGTTGTTATTCTTGTCTCTATTCCATATTTCTCCCTCTGTTAACTTGCTACCCTATTATTGCATCCTTTTCACTGAGTGAAATCAGTCCACATTTCTTGCAACAAGTGGTATCAAAGCTTGGTTATTAAAAAATGGCAGCAAGGACATCTAATGTTAGATTCAAGGTGAAATTTTTTCTCGTAAGAACAACTTTGGTTTATGGCAAGTGAAGGTTACAAACTTACAGTAAGGTCTTGATGAAGCCCTTCTTAGAAAAGAGAAAGGGAAGCATGAATCAATGTCAGATGCGGATTGCACATCTACTGATAAGAACACAATAAACACAATCAGATTGTGCCTTTCCGACGAGGTACTCTATAATGTTCTTCATGAAAAGACAATGGTGGAGTTATGGAAGAAATTTTAGATTCTTTATATGACAAAGTCTCTGTCAAATCGTCTCTTTCTTAAAAAATAACTTTATACACTCCGAATAAAGGAAGGTACACCATTTCATAACCATTTAAATTCTTTTAATAAATTGATTAGAGTGAATTAATCAATATAGAAGTTAAATTAGAAGAATCCTCTTCCTCCTCACGTCACTACCATCTTCATATGAATATTTAGTGACTACTTTGATATATGATAAAGAAACCATAGCCTTAGAAGAAGTGATTGTTGCACTTTTATCTAATGAATTAAGGAATAAACCCCAATCTAGTTCAGATAGAATTAAACTTGTTAGCGAAAAGGGTCAAAGCCCCGATAGTAAAAAAGATAAATTTAAAAATGATCATAAAAATCAAATGGGTCATAGTAGATCAAAATCTAGACTTAGAAATAAAAACATAATTTGTAACTATTGTAAGTAACTTGGACATGTTATTAAAATTATTGAAAAATACCAACTAATGCAAAAGAAGAAGGAGAGTCCTCTCAATAGGCTAGTGTTGCCAAGTATGACACCTTTAATGGTGATGTTTTTTGTGTACTTTTAAGCTCTAGTGAATTTGGACACATGTGGATACTAAATTCAAGAGCATCATATCACATGTGCTTCCAAAAGGAATGGTTTGACTAATATCACAGTGGTGACTTTGGCTCCATTCTCATGAGTAATGAAAGTCAATGTAAAGCAATTGGCAGCGGCACAATAAAACTTAAAATGTTAGATGGTTGCGTTAGGACTTTTAGTGAGGTTAGGCATGTGCCTAAACTTATAATGAATCTAATCTCACTAGGAGCCCTAGATGGAGCAGGGTATAAGATCTTCTTTGAGTTTGGTGGCCTGAAAGTTAATAAAGGTTTCATGATCCTTGTGAAAGGAAAGAAATTTGGCAACCTTTACATCCTTGAAGGTAGCACTGCAATAGGAAATGGTGTTGTAGTAAAGGATGACCAAACAAACTCCCTAAATCCATGGCATAAGAGATTAGTTCATATTAGTGAACGAGGATTAACAGAACTCATAAAAAGAAAATTAATATTGAATGTTGATTCCGATAAGATTGAGTTTTATGAAAATTGTATATTTAGAAAGCACCATAGGGTCAAGTTCTTAACCTTCAAACACATTACCAAAGGATCCTTAGACTATGTTCACTCTTATGTATGGGGACCTACTAAGGTTACCTCTTTAGGTGGAGCAAATTAGTTTGTTTCATTCATTGATGACTACTCTAGAAGAGTCTAGCTGTGATTTTTTAAAACACAAATATGAAGTGTTTGAGAAATTCAAACATTAGAAAACGATGATAAAAAAACAAACCAATGGGCTTGTTAAAATTTTGAGAATAGATAATGGAAGTAAATATACCTTAAGTGAGTTCCTTGACTACTATAAAAATGAAGGAATCAAACGACATTTTACAGTACATAAGACTCCTTAACGGAATGGGGTAGCTAAAAGGATGAATAGAATCCTTGTAAAAAATGCTTGATGTATATTGAGCTATTCAGGCCTAAGCCATGGGTTCTGGGCTGAAGTTGTCAGCATGGCTTATTATTTGGTGAACCGATCACCATTTGTTCTTCTAAATGCTAAGACATTAGAAGACGTTTGGTCCGAAAGACTATTTGTGTATTCTTACATGAGAACCTTTGGATATGCCATATATACATTTATTCATGAAAATGAGTGCTCCAAGTAAGACCCTAAATAAATAAATAAAAATATTTTTTAGGGTATGGTCATGGTGTCAAGGGCTACCGTTTATGGGACCAACAATCTTACAAAGTTATATTTTCAAGAGACATCTCATTTAATGAAAATGAGTTCCTTCTCGAGAAAAATGAAGAAAATCCTAAGGCTGCGTTTGTTAGCCACCTATAATGTAATCATTTCATTTTGTGTTTCCTGAGGCTTTTGTAGCCACAATGGGATACTTTGTAATGAACTCATTCATATTTGCACCGATTTGTGCTTAATAACATTAGTCATTTCATTTTATAAAAAAACCTAAGATGACTTCATTTCTAATTATAGTTAACAAATCAATATAAATTTAAATAAGTTCATTACAAACCATCACCTCATGGCTACAAATGCTTTGAGAAACTCAAATGAAATGATTACATTACATGTGGTTGTCAAGCAAATTATAAACAAATTAAAGAACCAACTCAAGAAATAGAAATAGTTGATGATGTCCATATTGAAGAAGATATGGATACTCAAACTCAAGATAATGATGATGAACAAGAGGTTCAATCATTGGAACCGATTAGCCTTAAAA